>VSMD01119637.1:0-212043 GCA_008750895.1 Mirza zaza | reverse complement strand
AAATTTCCAATTTGGTTTTGGAACCAAGGTGCAACTTGGATATTTTCCCTGCTGTGGCTCAGGGACAACAAAGCTCTATTCTGGAACTATCTCAGGGCTTCTCCCGCAGTGCTGAGCGGAGCCCTGCCTGCTGTATGCGTCAGGGAACTTGGTTCGGCCTTGGCCTTGTGAAAAGAGTGCGCTGGGAGGGGCTGTGCTGTCCTGGGGAGGTATGAATAGGGGTTTCAGAGGGAAGCTTGGTTCAAAGCCCAGCCCTGCCTCTTCTGTTTCTCCTGGTGGTGGCCTTGCCTCTTGGTGTCTTGGGGGTTTGTCTAGCCACCCTGATAAGAAGCATGTCCGTGTATCCCGGTTTCCCTGTGGTAGTACCAGCTCACATCTGATGTCCTCACATCCCATCCAGTTTAGCAATTGCCCTGGACAAGTGTCCCCATGCAGAAGATAAATTAGATGGTGCCCTATTTATGATGGCCTCTGGACTCCAGAAGGACTTCCCAAACGGAGCCTCCCTTTCCAGCCTCCATGTCCCCCGAAGGACATTGCAAATGGAGACATCACAAGACATGGTTTGAATCCTGGCTTCTCATTGTACCAACTGGGTGACTGTGGGATGCAACTTTAAGTTCTTGAAGCCAATGATGTACAGAATGGGGACACTCAGGCTTGCCCTGAGGGTCCCCAGTGACTCTACAGCTAGTCCCTGAAGCTTGGTGTGAGCTAGATAAACGTTAGTTCCGTTTCCCTCCTTGTACCAAAGCCTGACACCAGAGTAGGAATATCTCATACTGCTGTTTAGACCAGCTCTCCACAAAAACAAAGAAGAAATCTGCCCAGGAAGTTCCAAAAACTAAGTGGGCTTAAGAGCATGATTATCTAAGACATCTTTTAAAAGCACATCAACAGCTTCCAGAAACCCAGACCAACTGGGAGCTTCAAATGGCACATTTTTTCCCCCTCCTAATTTAAAAAGAAACCCAACCCTTTGGTTTTGTTCTCAGCTTTAATGTGACTTATCTGGCCTGGGACAGCTGCCCAAGACCCATTAGAAGAGCTGATGGCTGGAGCCCAGTGTGAAATGCTGTCTGTAAAGTGTTACTCACTCACTGCCTTCCCACCCAAGGCCAGGCTGGGGGCGGGAGCGGGAGCGGGGACAGGAGGGAATTCTCAAGTGTTTGAGAGCTTTGGAAGGGATATTAGATCTTCTTGTCCATTTTTAAAGAAACTTTTCTTTAAACTTTATCTTTTAAGCAACATACTTTTCCTCAAAGAAATGTATCTTAGAATCACAGTTTGAAAAACCGATGAGAGGGAGAATTCCAATCAGAGGGCAAGGGGTAGTGGGACCCCTCTGGTCTGGAGCGAACACCAACCACCGTGTCCAGTCTTCTCACTTCATGGGCAAGGAGGAGGCATGGGGCACGTGGCAGCCTGTGTGCGGGCAGGAGTCGCAAAGTCCTTACTGCTTGAAGTCAGGGGCACAGGCCAGCACCCCGAGCTACAGAGGCAGATCCCCGATGCTGGGCGGTGAGTTCCATCGACGAAGCTCTCCAGTGAACAGCAAAGCTGTGAAAGGGAGCTGAACAAATGGCAACAGACTTGGAAAGGGCTCAAGTTCAAAGACACTTTGCCGACAGGAAGAGTCTAGTCCAGGTAGGAAGGAAGGAAGGAGAGCGTTGCAAATTGCAGGGGGCTTCCGGAGAGAGCAGGTGAGGGGGCGGAGAACCAAGGGTTGGTTGAACACAGTTGTCTTTGTTCTTCACAAGCACCCACGAGGGAGCCTAGTTCATTTGTGATGAAAAGGGAGGGTCTCGAGTTCGAGTTCTGTGGAAGGTTGGTGCCTGGCTACGCTCAGCTGCGCAGAATGTCGCCATCATAAGAAGCAGCGCCGTGTGTGTCTTTTAAAGAAAATATTCCCTTCTGTCTCCATCTGGACCGTTATACGGCCGCCGACACCCCAGGGATGTGACTTGTCTTGCTCCCTTGTTTACTGAAGTCAGAGGTTGTGATACTATTTGGGGGAAAATAGTTACTATAATCTTATAAAGAAAACAGAACTGTCATGACTTAGTCATTTTAAAGCAGTATGATCCTTAAAACAGAAGTATTTCATATTCCTTGGGGGAGCCCGTGATAGAACTATGTCTGGAAATCCGTCCCCTGTACCTCAGCACCCTTAATCTTTGGGCAAATGTCAAGTATGAAAATTTCAAGTTATAGAGTATGTCAAACACGATTGTCTTGACATCCAGTAATCCATTTTCTAGGCAGACCCAAGAGAGTAACTGGACCCATGAACACATTTCTGAGTTGAAATTGCTCAGCCATTTAGAGTTCTCTGGAGACAAGAGAAAAATGCCTAATTTCATAACTGGAGATTTGGAAATTGAACCTATTCACCCCAAACCAATCTATAAAGCCAGGCGTGCAGGGGAGCAGAGTCGCCTTGTGAGCCTTGCAAACCCAGGTCCCTTCCAGCCACAGGCAGGTCCTGGGGGAGGTGGCAGGATTGTGATTCAGCACCAGAGGGCACCAGAGCCAACACTTTGCCCTCAGTCGTCTCCCTCAAAAGCCAATCTCGTGTTGCTGGATTGAAGTAGAGAAAAGAGAAATACCATGAGCAGATTTCTTCCCAATCAAGTAAGCACTGGACCAGAATAAAAGATGGGTAGGAATAGCCGCAAAGGACTCCCCTCTGTGTGGCAGCCAGCGTGGTGTCTTACTACCCTGGAAGAAGGAATGAGGAGGTGGCACGTGCTAGGCATCCCTGACGTGGAAGCCAGACTCAGGAGACCCTGACAGAGCCTGAATGACTTGTCCCCTCTGACAAGGGGCAAATGGGAGGTGATAGGAGACCACATGTCAAGGCAGATGCACGGGAGGACAGTGGCCCTGAGAAAGCAGGTTCCGTTGGCATCTGTGTGCCCAGCTCTGGTCCCCCAAGCCATGAAAAAGAGGAAAGATTAAAATAGAATCCCACATTTAGCCAAGCTGAGTTCCAAAAGAGGGGCTGTGCCCCCAGTGACCACAGAGGGCACAGCAGCCACCTGGGACGCTTTGCACAGTCACAAGTCAAGACACCACCATCCTGGGAGAGGAAGGACCAAAACAAACTCATACATGGGAAGAAATAGAATCTACTCTTTAAGAAACACACCGGAGAATAGGCATGCGTGTGTGTCTGTGTGCGTGCGTGCGGTGACTCCAGGCAGATTACTTAAAGCAATGCATGGGAAGGGGGGTGCAACAAAGGGACCTTAGAACAGAATTTCCTGACATCTTCTAAGTGTGTCTCACAGCAAGGCCCGTGTCACCAAACATCTGGACTGGCTACCTAGTGCCTGGAATCAGAGGGCCAGTCTCATAGGCATAATGGCCCCGAGAAAGGCACTTTTCCACCCAAATATCTATTTTCCCAGGCTGCTGCCATGGTCACCTACCCTGGAGGGCAGCCTGCGTCCCATTTTAATCTGATCAAGACGTTCCATAGTAGAGTCATTTGGCTGATTTAATCTGGCCAGTGTTTGCCATCGAGGGAGTCCAGAGGCCCACGAAGTGGTCATTTCCACAGCTGTGGCGAGGCTGCCACTGCCACAGCTCTCAGTGTGTGCTGGGAGTCTCCCGGGCCCCACACAGCCAGCCGGAACACATCCCCCCCCCCCCCCCACGGAGGGGCTGCATGGCAGCCTCCTGGCCTCCGCCTGGAGGTCTTACAACAGATGATTCTAGTTGTCCCCTGCCCAGTCCATTCCCAGGACTCATAGATGGGCTCCTTGTTATTTGTCCTCCATCTTCAGGGACAAGTCTGAGCAGAGAGAACGTCTAGAGAAGCCTGGTGGACTTGAGCTCACCCCTGAAGTACAGGCTGGTGGCCAGCAGGAGGGAGACAGACGAGGAAGGTGCAGGGACGGCTGGGAGGGTCGGGGGTCACAGCTGGTGGGGATAGGACTGGGCGAAGACCAGAATTGTCCAGAAAAAAAGTTATCAGTGCCTGCAGGAAGGTCTAAGCCAAATGAGATGGTGGGAGCAGGCAACAGGGATGGGAGAAGGAATGTGTCCCCAAGACTCCATGAGTTCACCAACAGAAGACAAGGAAAAGTCTAGACAGTAGCCAGGAAAAGAAGGTGTGGGGTGCGTGTCCATGTGTCTGTCTGTCTAAAGGGAGCCAGGTACCCATTTGAAGGCAGAAGGGAAGGAGACTAAGAGAGAGGGCCTGTCGGGTGATGTTCCAGAGGAGAGAGCGCCTGCCCTGAGGATGTCAGAGCTTGTCAATGAAGAAGGCCCTGCCATCAGCGCTGTCCAAGCCAGACCCTGACAGTGTGGCCTTGCCACCCTCCCCCCTGCCCGGGACGCCGGCCCAGATGCTCTTCTGAATGGTGGGATCTCACACTGCCTGTACACACACAGTGAAAACATGCTGCTTCCTCGCCTGAGCTGCCCGCCCTGTGGCCCTGGGGGGGCCCTGCAGAGGACACAGAGATGGCCTTTGGGAACCAGAGCTCTGGGGTGCAGTTCAGTGGATGAATGTCTGACTGCCTTCTTGATGTGTGTTTTCACCCCGGCACCTCCTCCTCGGCTCTCTTTGTCCTCAACTCCAGTTTCAGAGTCAGATATCGAGGAATGGACTCCATGCTTCCTGCATGTTCATGGGGACAGGACTCAGGTGACCTCAAGAAGGGACCCGTAGTAAATGATGGCTTCTCCTTTACCCCCCAGGTCCTTCCCTGCTCTCTCTTCCTCGGGGCTCATGTCACCCTGATATTGGGGTGCCTTCAGAAGCCCCAAGAACAGGGACCGTGCACGTGCGCAGGGATTCTAGAATGCCCTCGCCAGCGGAACCGGATCAGACGCATGGGTGGGCGCTTCTGTCTGCCTCTCCTTTTCTGCAAAAGGAGGAAACTTAGTGTTCAGCTTTTTTCCAGCCCGGGTGGCTGTCAGGGAAGACAGTGCCAGGGCTTGGTTTCCATGGTGGCAGCTGGGCTGTTGCTCCCACAGAGGCCCGGGGAGGGGCTGTAGCGCTAGGGAGGCAGGGCAGAGAGGGCAGGACCCAGGGCAGAGACGGCTGGTACGCCAGGGGATGAGCTGGATTTTGTTCCAAGGGAGACGGAACCGTCTGAGCGGTTGCTTGACCACGATCTGCCGTGCAGTTGTCTAGACAAGGCAGGAAACAAGGACAAACACTGAGAGGGTCCCTCCATCGGCCCAGTGAAGGGTGGTGGGGGCTGGACCGTGTGCCCGTACTGCTTGTTGAGATTGGTTGCTGAAGGTCACCTGACCCAAGAAAAGAAGGTCACTCTGAGGACATCCTCAGAGTACAACTTCTCTAGAAAACACAGATCTGGTTATGTTACCACATCTCCTAAAAAGGCTCAGTGACCTTTAAAAAGTCATTATGTGAAAACCAGAATTCATTGTCAAATAATCTGGGGAACCCCCGAGTGGAATAAGTTTAGGAGGTTTCTTTAATGTGAGACTTCACAGGGTCTTTAAAGAGCCGATGTGTGTTTTGAACGTCCCAGGAGCAAGGAGAGACATCATATGGCATTTCCTACAGTACCGACAGCGCAGAATTTCAAAGCATCTTGTGGACTCTTGTTCCTCGGAATATATTTTGGGAAACGCAGGCCCACGGGGACAATGACACAGCGTGGCTTTGAAGCCTTTCACAAGTGTCCTCCGACCCCTTTTCTTCTCAGAGCGGCAGCTCTTGCTCGGAACGAGCCTCTGAACCTTTGCCCCCACTGTTCCCTCTGCCAGATGAGCCCCATGCCATCGTTCCGCCACAAAACCTTAGAACCCGCTGGGCAGTGTGGAAAATGGCGTTTCCTCTGTTTCCACAGCACCGCCCCACAGTATAAGGTCGTTGCTTATGTGTCTGTCTTCCCTGCAAGATGGGCAGCTTCGGAAAAAACACAGAGCTCATTAATCCTTTGTAATTCCCCTACAGTGTCTGGTGCACGATCAGTGAAGAAATAAATGAACAGATATGAAAAAAGTGAAAGATATGAGTGGAGTTTCAGGAATTAATAGAAGTGTCCAGGGTCGGAGGTTCCCCAGAGCCCCTCCCTTTACACGCAGGTGACAATCCGTTCTCCCAATGCGCAAATCTGTCCTGGAACACTCGTATGATTACAGGCCCCTGAGCTTGACCATGCATGTTGATGGATCTTTGCCTTTATTTAAGTCCATGGTCTTTGTTTTTTTCCCTCTCAATAATAGCATGCCAACCGTGTGGTTGTTCTTGCCTAAAATAGGAATAATTTTCACGCATCATTAGTTTCCCCTTTAACGTTTTTCTTTTTCAACTGGTGAAGTGTCCTGATTTTAAAAATTTTATTTCCTTCCACCCAAACCCACAGGTACAAAGGATTTAAAGGCAACTGTTCCATGACCTTCATCGATCAGTTTAAAGCACTACACCAGTGTAACAAGTATTGTAAAATGTTGGGGCTCAAATCCCTTCAAAACAGCAACCAGAAGCAGAGGAAGCCAAGCATCGGGAAAAGCAAGGTTCAGACAAGCTCCGCAACAGCGAGGACGACGGAATCCGGGACCCCAGCAGAAAAGAGAACCTAACGTCCCTCACTGACTAAGGGCCGAGGGCTGGCAGCACAGTCTTCTGCGTGAACATCTGAAAACACACCGCAGAGAGGGTGTGACGATCTTTACTCCCAGCTCACTGTGCTCCGAGATGCTTCTAAACACCCATCACCTGCTGTCTTCCCCGAAATGATTTTGGAACAGGATTTGTGACCAGATTTATGGTGAGACTGAACCAATCGTCAGTCTCAAAGACGATCTATTCTTTGTATACACGTTTAGAGTTTTCACCAACCTCACGTCGTGTGTCTATTTGTGTGTTTACACGTGGTTGTGCTGTCCAGGACTTGGTGCTGAGCAGGGTGTGTCCACCGCCAAACTCCCTCCCCCAACACCATTCCTAACCTCGGGATTTCTAGTTGCGTCCTGATTTCTAGACGTGTCCTGCCGTGATGTAAACAGGAATCACGAATTCCCCACTGCGTCCAGTTGTCGCGCTAATGTCGAACACGCTCTTGTTGCTGGCGGTGGGTTCTGAAACACAACGCCATTTCCCGTCATTAGTCACACAGCCAGGTACAATTTTCTGTTTCATTAAATTCATATTTAAACAAAAAGCATGAGATGCATCTATCACCATAGATGATATGTTCTTGTTCTTTAGAATTTCTGTCATATTTCACATTCCCCCAGGATTTAGTAATTTTCTAATAGATTTACTAGAGCACGAAGTATCTGCATCTGTGTCTTTCCCTCATGCTTACGTTACAACTTAGGTTCCATCACTTTCTGCTTTGCTTCCTAAACCTGGGCTCTGTAAACCCAGGCTGACCCACAGTGGATGGCACTGGCAGATGCGTGCTCATCCTGGCGGGGGCGCCCCGGCTCTCAGGGAGCCTGGCACCTGCCCCCGCCCCCATTCTGCATGGGTCTCCTTACCCGCTTGGAGTCCCTTCCCTACCGCTTTGAGTCACACCCGGCCGCAAAGCTGGGTGACAGGAGCAGTTCACACTGAGTGAGACAAAACAATATCAAGACAACTTGAGACGGCTTTATGCACCCCAAAGCGTGAGAATATCTGCTGCCCCAATGGTATGTTGCAATTGTTGTGTCATTAATAGACTTTATTTTTTAGAGCAGTTTTTGCAAAAAAACAAAGTATAGAGAGTTCCCATGTATCCTCCCATTGCTACTCCGTTGTTTTCCCCTATTATTAACATCTTGCATTAGTGTGGTGTGTTTGTTACAACTGATGAGCCAAGCTTGATACACTGTTATTAGTTTTACACTAAAGTTCACTCCTGGTGTTGTACATTCTATGGGTTTGGACAAATATATCCTGACACGTATCTACCATTGTGCTATCACGCGGAATAGCTTCACCACCCCAAATATCTGCCCCTAGTGCTCCAGCTTGGCATCCCTCCCTCCCTCCCCAAACCCCTGGCAACCACTGATCTTTTTACCATCTCTGTAGTTTGTGCTTTCTCCAGAATGTCATGTAGCTGGAATCACACAGCGTGTAGCCTTTTCAGATGGATGGTTGTTTTCTAAGACAGAGTTCATTTACTCTATGACGTCTCTGGGAGAACTGTTCTGCCACGTCTGAGCAGCATGGTGGGTGCTTCTCTAGCTTCAGTACGCACAGGAGTCACCGGGACCTTGGGGAAAGCAGGTCCTGATGTGGCAGGTCCGGGTGGGTCCTGAGATTCTCCATTTCCTGCCACCAGCCAGGGCCCATGCTCAGAGTGGGGAGTCCAGACCGTGGGAGACCAGTCCTGAAATGCTCAGGGTGGTGACAGACCCCCTGGAGCTCAAATGACACTCTGAGGAAGGCCCAAGCTACTTCCAGATTGTCACACGTGACGCTGCAGCGTGGCGGCAGGACAGAAACGCTGCCATGGGAGGCACTCGCCATGGTCTCGCCGGCAGCACAGCGACTTCCGTGTGCGTCCCTCTCAGAGGGGTGGCTGGCCCGCAGTAGAAGACTCTATCCTCTTCTGCTTTAGAATACGCTCTCCTTACGCATGGGGTTTTGATTAAAAAGGGAACATAGGTGGGATTTTTATTTTGAAAAGGAATTTGAAAGAGAAAACACCTCAGTTTGTCACATCTCATCTTTTTCAGAAAATCTGCCAGTTCTAGCCTTTCTTCTGGGTGGTTCCGCTAACCTGAAGATTATAAAACGCTCATTTTTCTGCAAGGCAGCCTATAGCCTCCTTTGTCTATAGAGATCTTACAAATTTATTTATTTGTCTAGAGATGGGGTCTTACTATGTTGCCCAGGCTGGCCTCAAATTCCTGGGCTCAAATGATCCTCCTGCCTTATCCTCCCAAGTAGCTGGGATTACAGGCATACACCACTGCACCCAGCTCTTACAGATGTATTTGGCAGTGAAGTTCTAGAAAGTTCCACAATAGCAAAAAAACACAGGGCACGTTTTGATTAGAATTATTGTCTAGCCATCTATCTATCTGTATGTCAGTATGGCTACAACCAGAGCCTTCTTGACAGACTGGGGTACGTACTTTGATAATAATTTATAATTACCAAAATAACATTAACATGAGTATTTTTTTAAAATCATGGGAAGGTGTAAAACAAAAACTCACAGCCATCCTGTGACCTCTTCCCCTCTAGCTGCCTTTGTATCGTCACTTGGAGAGACAGAAAGGGAGAGAGTTGAGGGACAGGATTCTTACTTCTAGATTTTGTGTTGTGCAGTCAGCCCAGGAGGAGCCTCTCTTGGATGGAGCTGTCTCTGTCTCCTTTCACTGATGCATAGATTTTCTTTTTCAAAGTCCCCGTATTGTTTATTGTAATCTTATTTCATCTGTTTAGAAACACTTGGAGGACAGGGACAGAAGGGGGGCTCATAGTGAGATTCGTCCCAGCAGGGCTCCTGGGGTGGCCTTGTGTGGGGCTGCGTGGCCATATTTCCAGCCTCCCATTTCCTTCTGTTCCGAGACAAAGTGCTGCTTTCCTTGCACGGTCACATACCAGGCTGAACGCGGAGTGGGCTGGGGTCTCTGAAATGCCCACCCTCACTGACATTTCCTAAGCTCCGTTTGCAACACGTCATTTTCCCATTTTTCTCCGTAAGTGCACAGCGTTAGCACGGTGAGTACAATGAACGCTCAACCCAGGCACTGACACAAACGGCTCAACCAGGGAGCTCTGTGTTGGGTGGATCAGAAAAACATGCGAAGGCCTCATTAAAGTGGGCCTGTGTTTTCCACAGCAGGTTTATCACAAGTGAGAATGGCAGGGAAATAATGACTTCTTGCCAGTGGGCATCCTGTTCTGGGGAGGCCTAGCCGTGGATGCGCAGATGGTCAGCTCGTACTCGTGTTTATTGTACCTGCGCCTCCCAGCCTGGCCCTGGCTCATTTTCTTGGTACATGTTCTGTGCCTCTGGACCACAGATGCCAGAGATCTGCAGATGCCACGTGGGCTTAACTTTTAGTTTTTAAAAACCTCTTCTGACGCCCAGCATAGGCTGTATCTTCCAGCTCTTTGCTGTAGCTGCTTTAAAGCCTTTGAGAGACTGCTTGTTCTAACACTATTTCCCAAGACTGCTTGTTCTAACGTTATTTCCCAAAAGCTCGAAGGCAAGATGGAAGCCAGTTTCATCTGTGTGATTGTGTGGGCACAGCCGTCAATTTTATGATGCAACAAATATCTACAAGTGCTGCTGATGCCAATACATCAAGAATTTTTTAAATTCTGTTTTTCATGAAAGGCCCAAATAGTCCCAGATAGAAATCATCTCAGAGACTTTTTCCCAAAAACCACACATTTTGATCACATATAATGAAGAAAAGCCAGCCCGTCAACCTTCATGGTAGGGCCCAGAAATAGCAGAAGCGGTTCTATTGAGATATCTCACCTCCACCTCCCTCTTCATCTCCTCACTTCCTCTGTCTCTGGCGACACCTGTGTGGAATAGAATGACAAGGTAGTGGCTTGCTGCTTTCTGGTGATAAGTTGCCCACAGGACTTTCCTGGGTGTCTGTATTAGAGAATCTTATGGCTGCCGAAACAAAACACCATTAACTCTTGAGTGGCTTAAACATCAGACATTCATTGCCTCGCAGTCCTGGAGGCCAGAAGTCCTAGGACAAGGTGTCAGCAGTACCATGCTCCCTCCAAGATGCTGAGGGAGCATTCCGCCCTCCCCCCAGCTTCTAGAAGTTTCTTGGCTTATGGCAGTATAACTCTTCAATGGTACTCTCTCTGCATGCATGTCTGTGTCCAAATTTCCCCTTTTTACAAGGACAACCGTCACATTGGATTAGGACCCACTTAGGACTTCATTTTCACTTGATAAATAACCTCTCTCCAAATAATGCCATATTCTGAGGCACTGGGGCTTAGGACTTCAATATAGGAGTTTTGTGGGGAGACAATTTAACCCATACCAGTGTCCTCTTCTTTCACGTCCACATCCACTTCCAGGCAGTTTGTTCAGGCTAGAGGTCCAGGTCAGAGGAAGTAGAGATGGTGTGTGTACTTCCCTTGGGTGCCACCTCCTTCGCGACATCATGGGGGGTGGGCACCAAACCACAGAAACCTTCCCTGGTTCTCTTAGAGCCCACCCACACTGCTGTCACCGTCCCCAGAGAAAGGTAATCATCTGGGTGCCTCAGTTTCCTTTCCTATAGCTTTAGGGAAATCTCTCCCCTTCTCAAAAGCTGGAAAGGTATCACAGCTGTCTCCAAATCCCAGGGCCTGGGACAATGACAACATTGCCTCCTCCCTGTCCCAGCCCTTCCATGGTGTGACTTGAACATCCTAATGGGAAAAACTGTCCTTGGTGCTCCGTCAGAGAGCACCAATTTAAAATTGTCTCTCCACCTTGCCATTCTCATCCTCCTCCCTGCTAGATTTCCCCCCTTAACTTATATCGTCTTCTAACATACCACATGGTTTACTCATTTCCTTTAGTATTTGTCTCCCCAAGTAGAACATAAACTCTACAGGAACAGTGATTTTTATCTCTTTTGTTTACTGATGTATCCCTAATACCCACAAGTGCCTGGAACATAGTGCTTAATCAATATTTGTTGAATCAATTGCTGTGGCTTCCCCAATCCCCAAATGAGGTCCATGTTTATAGCAGGTATTTTTCTCAGGCTGTGATGGGGACTGTAGCTGTTTCTCAGTTTCTCTGTGTACTGAGTGTACTGCCGTACAGTTCATTCGTTGTTTGTCTCAGTGAATGTGAGGATGAGGATTAGAGAAAACCCACCGCTTCCCTCATTTGAACAGGGAACTCTCACACTGACTCGCCCGGCCTGTCCTCCTCTGACTGCAGCATGCTGAAGTCTCCCTCCCCTCTCTCCTCCCTAAGCTGCCCCTCCAGCTCAGGCTGGTTCTCTTTCCCGGGGAAGCATGTGAGGTACTGTTCTTATGTCTTCACTTCTTCTCTTCTTGTCTCTTCCAGTCTTCCCTCCCCCCCCCCCCCCACCCCCAGCCCTTTCCTAGTGGCTCTGTAAGTAACTGGCTGGGATGGTCAGTTTTATGTGTCAACTTGACTGGGCCAGAGGGTGCCCAGATATCTGGTTAAATATTATTTCCGGTGTGTCTGGGAGGGTGTTTATGAAGGAGATTAGCACTTGAATTGGTACACTGAATAAACCAGATGGTCCTCCCCAATGTGGGTGGGCATGACTCAAGCCTTTGAAGAACTGGATAGGATAAAAAGGTAGAAGAAAGTAGAATTTCCTCTTTGCCTGTGTGAGCTGGACGTTGGTCTTTAGCACTCCTGGTTCTTAGGCCTTCAGACTCAGTCCGGAGTCTACGCAATTGTCTCTCCACCTCTCAGGCTTTCCAACTATAGCACCAGCTTTCCTGGGTCTCCAGATTGTAGACAGAAGATCCTGGGACTTCTCAGCCCCCATAATCATGCAAGCCAAAGCCTTCACAATAAATCCCTTTGTCTATATCACCCATCAATCTGTTTCTCTGGAGAACCCTGACTGATCCAGGAATGAACTGGCAGCTGCTTACTCATTATCCATTCCTCTCTTTTCCTTAGTCACAGCCCAATTTTGTTCACTCTGGCAAGATGTTCAGTTAAAATAGTTAAAATACTGCATTTCCCAGATGTGCTTGCAGCTGAGAATACTCAAGTGTCAGAGTCCTGGCCAAGGAGATCTAAGTGCAAGTCTGAGTGGGGCTTCCAAGAGCATTAAAGAGGATTCAACTAGAGGACAGCCACTCTGTTACTTCTTCGCTCTTTAAGTTTTTCCTTCTGGGAACATGAATGCAATAGCTCTAATAATCCCATTGTGACCATGGACATCTAGAAGGAGCCCAAACTGCTAAAACATTACAGAGCTGCTGCCCCAGGCCTGGGGTCTCTGCCACCAAATTAATTAAACAAAATAAAGCTCTATTTTGTCTAAATTACTTGCTACTTGATATACACCTTTTGTAAGTTTCTGTTTTCAAACAAGGTTCTCTAAGCCTGTGACCCCAACCACACAGCCACGACCTGCTATCCCCACCCCATGTCCATGGAAAAATCATCTTCCATGAAACTGGCCCCTGGTGCCAGAAAGCTTGGGGACCACTGCTCTAAGCCGTCCAAAACAGAACACCTGGCCGATGCCTTCTCTCCCGGCAGCCGTGCTCAATTCTGACTGCACGTTAGAACCGCTCAAGAGGCTTTAAAAATGTCAGTGCCTGGGTTCCCCTCAGAGATTCTTATGTAATTGGTCTGGGGCACGGCCTGGGCATCAGGCATTTTGTAAAAGCTCTCAGGTGCTTCTGATGTGCTGCCAAGGCTGGGAACACTCTGCTCTGCTCTTCCAAGGCGGAGTAATTGGTTGATTGATCCTCTCGTTACTCTCATTAAACACTAATGAGAACCACAGTGTCCCAGGCTTGATGGCTCGGTGGGTCTACGCTTGGGCGTGCATCAGAGGCACCTGGAGGGCTTGTTAGAACACAGGGCCCCGGCCCAGGCCCCAGAGCTTCTGGTTTAATGAGCCTGGGTGGGGGCAGAGACTTTGCCCATCTCACAAGCCCCCAGGTGCTCGCTCTCATGCTGCTGGTTGGTGGCCTAGGTGTCCTCCAGGTGTGTTCTTCTCTGTCCTCTTCCTTTTGTGCCCTGGTCCTGTTCTCCTTGCCTCTCCCCACCTCTTGGTTTTGTTTTACTGTTTACCCACTATTAAGAACAGAACAAAAAGCTCATTTCCTTTTAACGGAATTTTAAGCACCCAGGTCTCTTCCTTTCTCTTTGAATAACCTCCACTTGTCTGCCAAGTCTCCACTTACGTGTTGCCTCCTCCAGGAAGTCTTCCTTTGAGCCCTAAGCCCTCAGAGCCCCTGGAGCTTCCATCTCCCTGCACTTGGGTGCAATGGCCTCGTGGAATCTCTAGGCTCCCACAGCCTGCGGCCTCGCCTGAGTGACTCTGGGAAATAACTGAGCAGGGAGCTTGGCGGGAAATGAGTCCCTCAGGGCAGACACCTGACAGTGTGTGGAAAGCAGGCCTCAGGTTGTTAGGCACCATTCTGCTGGGACCCAGCAGCCGGCTCTTCCCAAAAGTGTGTCTCTGCTTGTCGATTTGCAGGAAGCTCAGCCCCACCCATTTCACTGCCTGGAAGAAAATAGCCACTGAGGGGCAGTCGCTGGGGACCCTGCTCACTGTAGCAGAGCATGGCAGTTTCAGAATGTGGCAGAAGGGAGGAATCTTGCAGAGATGTACGGAGAGTGTCCCAGTGAAACCAGCTTGGCATTTTGCAAGGTCTCAGTGAGCAGGACATTCAGGGACCGGGGGTGGGGTTGGGGGGGGTGCCCCCAGGAGGCTCTGGCACACAGACTAGAAAGCTCAGCGTACTTTAGGCAAGCAGACTGCTATTGCTTAAAATCAGCCGTCTGAGGGTGGAGGACCCTCTTGCAGACTGGGTGACAATCCTCACCCCAGAAAAGGGCACTGCACATAAGATGTCACTGTGAGTTTCAGAGGGTTGAAGAATCATATTGATTCCACCCCTGGGCTCAGGATTAATGCTTCCATCCTTAGGACAAGAGAAACGGCAGCCTCTCAGGCCAGCATGTGGCATGAGATATGCACAGGGCAGACGTTCAGATGATTAAAGACAAGGTGTTTGGCAGGAAACGAGGCCAGTGGATGCCAGAGACAGGCAGCTGCATAATTGTAACAGAAGGGATGTTGGCTAAAATGAAATATTGCTTAGCAGTAATATGGTCCAGTGAGTGGGGACAGAGCCCAGGAGGCAGGCACAACATTCTTGACTTTACCATTCATTTATGCAATGCCTATTGATTGCCAACCCACCAGGTGATGGGGACTGCTCTGTGAGCTGGGGATACAGCAAGGTCCCCATCTTCACGTGCCTAAACTTCTAGTGTGGACAGAGAAAATAGATAAATGTGAGGAGGCAAAGAATGCTACAGTGATGGGGAAGTCTTCTCTGAAAGGACAACTTTGAATAGAAATAGGGAGTAAAGGAATAGGCACGTGTGTATTTGGGGAAAGAGTCCAGATAAGGCGAATAGCATATGCAAAGGCCCTGAGGCAGGAGTGTGCTTGGCATATAGAGGAATAAGCGGATGGGCGTGGCATAGAGTGAGTCAGAGGAAGAGGAGGAGATGAGGTTTGTCTGAAAGGGATGAGGGGATCCTTGGATTTTATTCCCAGTGGAATAAGAAGCCATTGAAGAATTTTCAGCAGGAGAATGACATGATCTAATTTAGGTTTTTAAAATGGATCTGTTACCAATGGGAAAATAAGCACAGGCAACACTTATGACAGTTACAATCAGTGATATCCTCTTGCCCTATCACACAAATTATCTACTCTTCCTTGGTGTTGGTCAGCGGTCAGCAAATTTTCTCTATACAGGGACAGAGAGTAAGTACTTTAGGCTTTGGGGGCCAGGTGGCCTCTGTCATAACCATTCGACTCTGCCATGGGAGTGTGAAAGTGGCCATGGACAACATGTGAGTGAATGAGCCTGGTTGTGTTCCAGGCCGCCAATCACCCCGGTTTGCCTGGGACTAGGGGGTTTTCTAGGATCTGAGACTTTCAGCGCTACACCAAGATAGCCTGGGCAAACAAGCACTTTTGGTAACTTCCACTAAAACTTTATTTACATGCCCATCGCAGCTAGCTACAAAGAAGGCAGAGCCGGTCTCCCACAGACCTGGATGTGCCCCTGTGTCTCTAGTCCCTCTTGCTGAGCACTGACAACTGTGCCTGAGATTTTTCTCATATAAGTCTCATATCATGAAATTTCACATAAATCATATAAATTTCACAGATCATATGTGATATTCTTTTCCCTAGGGATTCACCTATAAATTTCACATATCATAGAATTACATGCAAATTTCGCGTAACATGCAAAATTCCTCTTTTGATTTTTTTCAACTTGTAAGAACTGTGATAACCACACTCAGCTCATACAAAACCAGGCATTAGTCTGGGTTTGGCCCCAGGCTGTGGGGTGCCGACCCCTGGGTCTTTTTTTTTTTTCTGTTGCCTGGGCTAGAGTGAGTGCTGTGGCATCAGCCTAGCTCACAGCAACCCCAAACTCCTGGGCTCAAGCGATCCTCCTGCCTCAGCCTCCCGAGTAGCTGTCAACCCCTGGTCTTGATGACACCATCAGTAAAAGGCGAGACTGATAAATGGCAGTGGTCCCCACGCCTGTCGCTCTCATGTGTTCATCCGCCCTCCTGACTCCAGGGACATGCAGCAGTCCCTGCCACCTCTCCATCACCTCCTTACTTGTCACATTCCTGCCACACCAGCCTACTTCGAGTTCTTTGGTTGACCCAAACTCCATCCCGCTTGGAAACTTTACACATGCCCTTTGCCTGAGAATTCTTCCCCTACCTTGGGACCTGCAGAATGGGTAGCTCCTGCCCAGAATAGAGTTTCCATATTGCTTCCCTCATTAGACACTCTCATGCCCACCCTCTTTGTGCTGTCCTGCCCCATAGGTCAACCCACAGCCCGTGTCCTGGCCGGCAGTGAAAAGTCCTGCCCCGGTGGAAACACACAGCTTAACTGAGATGCTCATGTCTCCACAAGGAGGCAGGCAAGCCAAGGCCATAAAGCAACAGGGGCCGTGAGACCCCAGAATTCGCAGAAGACATGAAGTGAGCAGAAACCGCAGGTGAAGGTGGAGACAGTCATGGCAGCAAGAAGAGAAGAGAGCACACACGTCACCATGACGGCAGAGGCCTGATTTATCATGATAGCCTTGGGGGTGACTAGACACCCAGTCTCCGCTGCACTCATGAGTCTGTAACCCTGGAAGGCTTAGCATCACTATGTCCATTTTGCTTCTGACCCCCTGTGCTAATACCCTTTAGGATGAAAAGTAGAGGTCTGCATGTAAGCCGGCCAACTGCAGAAAGAATTTAGTTTGTAGTTCAACCCTGGAAGAAAGACGATAACTATCCCTTTCCCAAAACTGATTTCTGGGGAAATAAGGAAAGTATGCACACAAGTAACAATGCTATTGGTAAAGATTTATAGGAACCTCGAGACCTGACCTATGTCACCCAAAGTTAACTGACCAAGGACACAGAAGTTTCTCAATCTCCTTGGACCCTCCCTGATGCCCAGATGTCTGCAGTCATCAGTCACTTCTTGCAACTCTCCTTCTTGTGTTAAGGGGGAACCCTTCCCTTAACACAAAAGGAGCCTAAAGTTCATATTAACTTAAGACGGTTCTTCGAAACACTAGTCTACCATCTCCCCGGTTTGCTGGCTTTCTGACTAGAAGTCTCTTTCCTTGCCCGGATACCTCATCTCTTGACTTATCGGTTGTCATATGGCACGTGGCATAAGCTTAGACTCGGTTGCAAATCCTGACCATTTCCCACAAGGCCCTGCCTTACGACTGTTGGGGGGCTTCCCCACGATTTGTCTCCCCGCCGTGTGGAGCCTTCCAAAAAAACTTACCCCACCTAAGTACCTTGTACATGGTAGAGGCTTAATAAATATTGCTGGGAGAAATGAATTATATGAGATAATGTAAGGAAAAACTGCTTCTTGCAAACAAAATTTCCTAACATTTACATTTTGGGGTGGCCCTTTACAGCTATTCATACCTTTGCCCTTTGCAAAGGTAACTTCCTTTGGGACACATACAACTGCCCTTTCCATGTTTTACCCCACCTGACATATCGTTCACTCTAATCGCTGAGCAAACGACCCGATCTGAGAGATTCTGAGCTCCTGCAGAGACCAGAAACATCTTGGGCACTGGCCCACCTAGCGACGCACTGGTGGCACATCCAGATAAGGGGGGGATTGTCCGACTTCCTGTATCCAGCTGCAACTGGAAGCCAAGCATAGTAGCAGGACAGGAAAGACAGGTGGCCCTAAAAACCGGAGGGGACTTTAATTAGCTCTTGACTGGGCTAGATGCGTCAGGAAATGGAAAGGAAGAGACTTGTTCTCAAGGTAAAATAAGATTAGTTCTTGTCTGGTGTATTTAATGGGTCAATAGATACTCAATAGAACAGTCTTTTCCACTCCTTTCCCTTTTCCCCCCAAGCCTTTGAAAATGTACTTTATCGAAATTAAAGCCGGATTTTGCTGTCAAAGGAAGCCCTTAATGCAATCAGTTTGAATAGTCGGGGAATAGACCTGAAAAATCCTTGTGAACCGCTGACGCTATGCTGTGCGGGGGCATAGCTGCCACTAGGGGGCAGTATCCCAAGCAGAGTGTGGCCCCAGGCTCGCCTGCTACAGGATGCTCAGGTCTGCCCACTCTAGAGCTTGGCACGGGCTTTTCCTTGTTTCAAAAAAAAAAAAAGTCCCAGTTGAATGAGACTTTAAGGGCATTTTACCCAACCTCTTTGAGAAATTAAAATTCCATATACGTGTACACTGATACACACACACACACTTGCGCCCAGGCACTTGCCCGAGAGTAAAACGTGCTTCTTTTATTTCAAAAGTCATCTCTTCCTGTGGATGCCTGGCTGCAGTTTTGAGAGGGGAAAATCTCCTCTCAATCCCCCCCTTCCAGAATTCTTCTTAAAAATCTTCCCTACTCGTTCCCAGAGCTCTACATCTAACGTGCCCTCGTCCGGGACCCTGCGGCGATGCAGGGGAGTTGTTGGAAAGCTTTTGGTTCCACAGAACACTGGGCGGCCTTTAAGAGTTGTTGCACCACATGTGCTCACCAGCAAATTGGTATTAACGATCAACACCTAAGTGGACATATAGGAGTAACATTTATCGGGTGTCGGGAGGGTGGGAGGGGGTGGAGGGGATGGGTATATACAACCACAACAAGTAAGATGTGCAACGTTTGGGGGATGGACACACTTGAAGTTCTTACTCGATGGGGGAGGGGGGCACGGGCAATATACGTAACCTTAACACTTGTACCCCCATAATACCCTAAAACAAAAAATAATAAAGGAAAAAAAATTTGTTGGAAAGTGCGCAGATAAAGTTAACGATCTTTAGTCAGGTGCTGCCCCATATTAGAAATCCCCTTCTGAACTCCTTTCCCAAAGCAGCGATGGGACTGTCCCTTACCAGGATGACTCCCCTTGTAGTCTGGACGGCGAAAACGCTCCCTGGACGTGGATTCTTGAATCACGATGGGGTCGCCACTTGTAGTGGCTGCATTTCCCTCCTGAGCTCGGCAGCAAAGGAATAGAATAACTACTAGAGACACAGACAGTGTTTAGAGAGAAGGGGAGAGGCCAGACTCTGCAGGAGAAAATGGCCACCTCAGCTAAATTCCTGCCCATATTTATTTCCAAGGACACATGCAAAGGGTCAGGGCCGTTTGCTAATTTCTTTAACAACGTCCATGCAGGTCAGCTGTTTTCAGCTGACATTTGCACGCAGCAAACGAGCAGCTTCGGGCAGGCGTTTTCACCTGGGCCTTTATTGACCCCAGTCACGTTCTTTCCATCCATCCATCCTTCTTTTCTTCTAGGCCCAGCCCCAACATGTCTGTGTCCTGACTAGACTGGCAACAACTAGATTCCGGGGAGAGCATCCTATCTTTGAACCCTCAGTGACTAGCGTAGTGCCTGGCACATCGTAGGAACACAGGGTTGCCTGTTGGTCGAATGAATGAATGAGTGAATGAATGCCAGAATCTGTCTGACTCATCTTTGCATGCTATGGGCAGTGTTTAAATACTCTGGGTACACGATAAAGTTGTGTCACATAAATTTTTTTTCCAGAGTACATACGGTGATTCAGCTTTCTAAATTAAGCTATCTCATGGCCAGGCCCTTCAGAATCTTCGGTGGATATCTACATTTTTGTGAGCTTGCCTGTGCTTTTGAATTCTTTCTTTTCTTTCAGAAAGCTTGGAAGCAAACATGGATATCAAAGAGAAAAAGGTAGATGCCCTCACCCCTCTACCACTCCACTGGCTCTGAGTTTGCAACCAGCAGCTTCTCTGAGCCTGTCCCAAAGGAGGGGAAGCTGAGGAGGAGAGAGGTATCACCTGGGGCCGTGAAGTACGCCTTTTGTCACGTGGAGTATGCCTTTTGTCACTGGGGCAGAGGCAGCGATGGAAGAAACAGTATTAACCCAGCCTGCGTTGTGAGGAACAACTGGCTCACATTTCAACAGGCTCCTTTGAGAAATTAAAATTCTTCACGCGCGTCACTGGAGAGTGTACCAGCTACCCCCTAATCCCTCAACAGATGCTGCATTGCCCATCACGCTGCCAAGTGGCACAGGAAAAGCAGCAAGATCGTCCTATGACAGCACCGCCACCCAAAACAAAGAGATGCCCTTTCTCCATAACCTGTTGGCAAGTGAATCACCAAAAATAAACAAGCAGGAATATTTTCCCAGGAGCGACAAGCAACATCATAACATCAAAGACTCAGTGTTTCTGCATCTGGTTAGAAATGAGGTGCATAATTACAGTCTCTTGGCACACTCGTCTGCCTCTGTGCCGGAATCTAGTACATCGAGGCATAAATGTCATTGTTTAGGCCTCTGTCCAGCACCGGGATGGAGAACAGCCCAGGGAAAGGACCTGGCCTTTCTTTTTCACATCCTGGAGCCCAGGACAACACCTGGCACCTGGCGACCGCACTGCCCACGGCTGCTCGGTGGGTGGCTGGTGATGTGAGGGAGGGGTACGGACGTGGACCTGCCTAGAAAACTCTAGAAGACCTGGGCTTCAATTTCCTCATCAGGACAAACAGTAAACTGGTTTGCAGTTCTGGAGGTCTTTTGTCTTCTGATTCAAGGAGGTACACAAGTGGAAAATAAAGGTTTCAGAAGAGTTCAGAAACATGTGTAGGTGAGCCATCGATGTATGGTAACTGCTACGTCATTTCACAAAACCTCCTCTGGGGCTGAATGGAACATCGGACAGGCCCTAAGGGGCTAACTTTCATGTTCAAGGTACACGTTGGAGTAAGATGAAAGGATTCCCAGGGACTGAATGGCATGATCCACAAAGCAAAGTTACGCTCAAGTGGCCTGTCTCCTGGGGTTTTAACTGCCTGTCCAAGTGAACCCTTTCGTCTTGCAAACAGCATTCGGGTCACTGAGTGTCCCCAGGAATGCTGTGTTGGAGACACTGGCAGTAATCATCCCAAGGGGAGGGGCAGATGAAAGCTGGTCTGGGAAAGGATGCTGTCACAGAGATTTGGGGCAGCGGGATTGGGTATTAGAGGTGGCTCTAAAATGGGGACGTGGAAGTTTTGCCTCCGGCGTGTGCATCTCAGAGGTCTACAGAAAGAACAGGTCCCAATCTCAAATGCAGAACTCATCCAAGAGGAAATCGCAATCAACCATAAAATGAGCCAACCTAGTAAAGAGGACATAGACTGCCCTTCACTTTGCTCCCCGTTTCATTCTATCTGAGCAAAATTGCAGGGTGAGTGGGAATGAAGAGGAGGCGTGTGTAAGGCCCAGTCCTCATGCCGTTCCCGGGTCTGGGAACAGTTCTGAGCCGGGATCATTCAGTGCTGCTTCTGCAGGTCAGTCACTGAGCCGCTGCCCCATGTCTGGACAGTTTGGCCTCCCCCTTCCTTTCCCCCCAAACTACCACTTAGACGTTCCTTCTCTTACTTTTCAGTTCACGATGACAGTGTTTTGCAATAGTTGGCTTCCTCTGCACTGTGAACACTCACGAGGAGAGATTGTTCTGTGACTCATCCCTCTCTGATTGACAGCTTTCCCTTCAAAGTCCATTGACAGAGCAAGCGGGGAGCCGAGGATATTGATCCAATACTGGCACGATCAACCCGGCTCCACACAGACTCAACCATGAAGCACGAGATTTTGTGGAATAACCAGGCCAAGGAAGGCTACAGGTATAGGACAGAACTTCAGATGTAAGGGACCCGTGTTGAACGGTGGCTGCATGACCAGATGGACCACCCAGTCTCGGTTTGCAAGCTGTGGAAAGGGCCCCATACCTGTCATCTTTGCCCTGTGTTGTAGGGATCAAATGAAACAGTGTGCATGCGGGTGGTTTGTACAAGCAGAGCCCTCTTCCAATGCTTGTGCAACGAGAGCTTTCCCCAGACAAGACGCACACTCAAAGGGATGTCAGTGTATTAATGATGTCAGAGGGTCTGTGCTCTTGACCGTAGATGATGCCAGGAGGGAAGAAATGGGAGGTGGGAGGAGATGCAGGGCAGGAAGGAATTCACTTCCTCTTCTTCTTTGAACAGAAGCTTCTATGAAGCTTGAAGCCATGACCTTGAAGCTTCTGCAGTGTCTCATAGATGTGTGTGCTGCACTCAGGTGGTGCTTTCCAGCGAGGGACTTGGAATTATTTTGCAAAGTTTCATTCATTTGCTTTCCTAATAAATGACATTGGAACCATTATGATGGTCCCCAAACAGAATGAGAGCCAGTGAGCGCCCATCTCTGGAAATAACATCAGACACAATTAATTTAAAAGTATTCCCAGGGCCTAGGACAGTGCCAGGCACATGGCAGCCACTCTATACATATTTATTTGATAAGGGAATAGTGGAATGATTGAATAAACTTTTTTCTGATGGTTGATCCAACCCCGTCGATGTGATTAAACATGCACTGGTTCATTTACCCCAGTCTCAGGAGACAAGCTTCAGCCCAGCACAAGTGGAACGTAGTCCTTACTTTAGACACAGACTCAAAGAGAGAATGTTCCAAACCAGACCACCCAGCTGGGCCAACTGTCTCAGAAACCGCATGGGTTTAAAACGTCCAGATTTGCTATGGCAGCTCACACAGAGTTCATAAATAATTTTCTGACGGTAATACATTCAAACATAAGGAAGAAGAAAAACTTAGCACAAAAATTCAGTGATCAGCCTGGTAATTGATTGAAATCAGTAGAAAGCAAACATGTTTTAGAATTTCTGAAAAGTCAGTGAAGGCTGATATAAGTTTATCAGAAAGTTGGGTTTTTTATGATGAAGAGGGAGACCCACAGACCTTAATTTTGCGCCTATGAGCGTGTGGTTTGCATAACCTAGATTTAACCCAGTTTTAGTTTTCTGCATCTAACACCTTCCTAAGTGTTCAACTCCACAGGCATGTGTCAAATGATTACCGGGTAACAGGTAAGCCTAGCCTTATGCTGGGTCCTCCGGGGCCCTTGGCAAACTTTTTATTGACTTGAGAAAACAAGAAAATTCATCGCCAGCCAAAGCGGTTAACAACAGCATGTGTGAGTCAGGGTTCACATAGACATGTTGGTCACGAGCACAAGACGACCAGACTTTATCCAGAGAGGACACACGATTGGGGCCACTGTTACCAGTCAAACTTTCTTGTCCACACCAAGCAGAAGCCAAGCCATTTAGGGAGCAGAAGGATTGCCTAGCAGTAGCTATTTAGTGTGATAATGGCGTTTGATAGTTTGGACACAAACACCATTGTCACACTCCACAGCTCTGCTAAGGAAACTCTGTAGCCGTGAAGGTGTTAATGTCACCTCCAGGTCCCCGCCATTCCCAGCGGGGAGCCTGGCTAGCTCCATCTCTGTGACCTGAGCAGAGGCAAGAGGCATGGCAGTGGCAGTGGCGAGCATCTCGAGCGGTGGGGAGAGACACAGACTCGCAGATGGAAGGCTTCTACATTCTGGAAGGGCAGAGCCACACAGGGGCCCACTGCCTGTGTCCCGCTACCTCCCGACAAAGGCATCCTGCCAACAGGAACAAAGACTTCCTGTGAAAATGGATGGGAAATCTGTTCGCATCAGTTTTCTAAAAGGGCTGGGAGAGAAAAAAAAATCCCCAGAGGGGAATAGATTTTAGAAAACAAATACTTAGTGGAAGACCACGTTGCAAATGGGAATGGTCGACTGAACTAATGGAGCCTTCGCAACTCTCAGACTCACCGTGCTCCCCAATCCGTCATCAGTAATGCGAGAAATTCTGCAGTCTAAGAAAATTCAGATTATTGCATGTGGGGAGACGGCCTTTAGAAGTGCTGTGATCTACCCCCGGGGGCGTCTATGGGGCATGGAGGCGTCCAACCTTGCTCACAATTTAAATCTCACTCACCACAGTCGTTTCCCACCATAGCAGTGGGCGGGAGATGGGGGGAGAGAGGGAAAGGAGGAGGATGGAGAAAGAGGAAAGCATCGATTTTTAGTTAATAACACTCATTTTCTAGTAAAAAGGGAGACCCATGAGTAAATCCCTTCTGGATTTACTTGGTTTTCCTGTTCAAAAATGGTTTCTAACTGATATGTGAACTCCTGCCCACAGTGGAGAATGGGAGGAAATAAGGCATTTTACCTAATCCTTCATTCTCCCAAATGCTAGAAAAGGAAAGAATTGGGGGCAGTTATTTCCCCCTCACCCCGGGGTAACTGAGTTAATGGCTGACCAGATCCCTGCTTTATCGAGAAAACTGGCTCATCTTTAACAGCTGAAAATGAACCCTTGTGCATTGTTCAGGAAAAATGACCCTTATTCACAGGCAGATAGAGAAATCACCCTCTGCAAGCTACACTCGCAGCTATTGTTAACACACTAAGGAAAGCTGCTCTGTTTCTGTGGGCCAGGAATGTCCATCCAGCCTCTTTTTTCCCCTTTCCTTCCTCACTTGGTTGATTTGCGTGCCCCCCCTCCCCCTCACCGAGTGACTGACTTGCCTTGGTTCCTGTCTGTGGCCCTGGCTTGCTGTCATGGGGTATGGCCATTTGTGAGGCCACAGGAAGTGCCACTTGGCCTCTTGTTAGACATGCTCTCCTCAGGCCGAACTTGTCACCTGGGCACTTTTTCATAACTCAAAGAGAAAGTGGACTGTACAGTCCTAGGTGGCCCTAGTAACTACCATGAACCTTAGTGCTCCAAGCACAGCACAGCGGTGGACATGTGTGTGACAGACTACCATCTTGTCCTTCCTTTTCCTACTGTTCCTGATAACAAGGTAGCCAGGCTCTTCCTGCTTTGTCTTTGCAGAAATCCCTACCTCCTGGTCACATCAGGGACATTGCTGACCATTGCAAGAGGCTCTAGAAAATTCTTGGCCCAGGTGGGACAGATCCCCAAGAGGTGAGAAGTGAACAATTCACTTGTTAAAGGGCTCCAAAGGATGTGCCCAATGTACTGGGCAAGGGCTTGGGCTCATTTCACTTCTCAGGCCCTCATAGCCGTGTCTGAACATCCTCCACTTCTCCATGAGGGCTCTGTTTGCTTCGGGCTTTGAAAAATCTGCAAAAGACACAGGGAAGGGGAAAAGAGCGGAAGAAATTAATGCATTGCAGGTAAATCTTACCAAATTCCTCCCCCCAAACAAACTTCTATGTCTATGGCCTAGAAATATATCTCAAGGAAAATGTCAAAATTTTGTAGAAAGATTTATCTATAATGTTGTTCATGGTGGCATTGTTAATGGTAAAAATTGGAAACAACCTAAATGTCTTAACTATAGGGGAAGATTAATACATTTATGATATACCATAGTCATTTAAATCCATTCTGTAGAAAAATGGTTGTAGATTTGGAAAGAAATTCAAGAGATATTATTGAATGAAAAAGTAGTTTACAAAACAATATACTCTGTATGAGCCCTTTTCTGTGAAAAATGCACCTTTGCCTGGGGCAAGAACATCAAATGTTAAGCATGGTTATCTCTGAGTAGAGGAATTATGGTTTCATTTTTTTCTCCTTTTGTGTCTCTGCATTTATTCATTTCTATGATTCATGCAGTATTTTTGTAGTGAGAAAAACAAGGAGAATTTTAAAATTTTTAAGCATTTTTTTCCAGATTTCCTAATAAAAACTCCTTGCAAAACACTCTTCTGAAAATGGGAGGTTGGAACCTACCCTACTAATATGGTTTGTCACGAGTGTGAGAAGTTAGTGCTGTGCTGAGAGACAGGCTTCAGGATCATTTCTTAGCAAATGATGAATGAAATGCATTGCTAAACCAGCCATCATCATTTATTACTTCTTTGATTGTTTCTGCAGGAGTGGTTGAACTCTGAACTCACAAAGCAGTTTAAACAAGCAGAATTTTGGTGGGTTTTTTTCCCCCAAATGTCATCAATAATATATCATGAGTAAAAAAAATTAGAAGTGGGTAATGGCAGGATCTACCTTTAGATATTTTGAAAATTCATAGTCATTTCTTATTCTGCAGATTTAAAGTCTTATGTTCTAGTATTTCAAATTTAATAATGGAATTTGAATAGTACCAGTTAATAACAAATAGAAATTTTATACACTGGCTGTAAAATAACACCTGCTATTTCCTGGGGAAACAAGTAATGTTTAAGTCAAAGATGTTGGATATTAGTCAGGGTGACTTGTCCAAATGCCAGCACAATTTTCTACAGCTTAGAAACAGCCTTGAGGGATCCTGTTTAGCTTCTCTAGGCCTCTGATCTCACCCACACAAATCTTCCACCACCTGTCATCATGCCTTACTTCCGGAGATCTCCCTAAGAGAGGTTGA
Source organism: Mirza zaza (assembly GCA_008750895.1). Taxonomy (NCBI): domain Eukaryota; kingdom Metazoa; phylum Chordata; class Mammalia; order Primates; family Cheirogaleidae; genus Mirza; species Mirza zaza. Next base: position 185,610 of record VSMD01119637.1, on the reverse strand, counting down.
GCACTAGGCATTCCTAAATGGTTGTCTATTAAAACTAAATTTCTCCTGTAGTCCCTGTTACTAGGGAGGGTGAGGAAGGAGGATCCCTTGAACTCAGGAGTATGAAGCCAGCCTGGGAAACATAGCAAAACCCCTGTCTCTAAAAAAACAAAACAAAACAAAAACTAAATTTCTTTGCAGTGTCTTCCTGGCCTCACCTTCCCAACCGTGACAGGATCTCTAAGCATTTCTAGCTGCTGCCATCAATTCAGATTGCTGTTTTCCCATTGAACCCATGAGCATGAAAAGAAAGCTAGACTTGGTTTGATCCTCTTTTAATGCCATGCATTTCTTTTCATAAGTAGGAAAGAAAGTGTATTAAGGAGGAAGGCTTTACAAAGCATGACTTCCAGCAAATTCATCACCCTGTAAGTATTCTATATGCCCCTTCTATAACTCCCAGCAAGATGTCTTAGATTTGCAAGTACCAGGAATATCAGTACATTCCCTATTCTTTCTCAGGTCAGCTCTGGGCATAAGCAGCTTGTCTTTGCTTTAATATTTTGTTCCCAGGAGCTAAGAACATTCTAGTGCCAACTCAACAGGGCTGAGAAAAGAATGCTTTTGAAACTGCAAAATGTGTCAATTTGCTGCAAACCTAACCCGTATCAGAAAAAAAAAAAAAAGATTTCTTAAAAAGCAAAAGATAAATGGAAATGCTTTTTTTTTTTTTATTGCAAATCCACATTTACTGCCATTTCAAATAGAGGTGTTAAATGCATCAATTTGATTCTTTTAGGCTGTTATAGTCTAGATGACAAAGGAATTCAGTATTATACTTCTGAAGCTTGTCATTTTTAAAGCACATGGAAATTTTAAAATAGAATGTTCTTGTCAACGGGGAGCACAGCAGCATTTCTTTTCTCATTGAAATCCATCTAGAAGGGAAAATGTGGAAGGCTTCTTATCCGTGCATTTATCATCTGTGTTTATCACCAACCAGCGTGAAAAGGAAATCGTTGGGCAAATTCTCAGCCAAGTTGGAGCCTCACTGGACTTTTTAAAAAGAGATCGCTGAGGCTTGGGGATTCCTAAGGACCAGTTTCACTTCTGTGCAGGTGTCCAGCTATTTTTAGTGCTGCTGAGGGAACAATGTGAGTCGTGCAGAGACATGCGAAAGGAATAACTCTAATGCCAGCAGTTTAGAAGGATAAGAACAAAAACCTCGTCCATTTTGCCCGTGTGTTTGCCCTGCAGGGAAGGGAGTCCTGGTCAAATAAACCTAATTTTAGTTACCATGCTGGCAGAATTTTGTCTGTTATTGTTAAATCAGACCACAGTAAAATAGGCAATGGCCGAATATACAGCCGCTCCAAGGGCAGAAATGAAGTCCACGCTGCCTCTGAGCCCTCAGCTCCTCCCTGGCCTCTTCCTTACCCTCCGCAAGGGTGAGAAGAACCTTCGAGAAAGTCTCCTGTTTTCCTCAAGCTCCCTGAAGAAAATTCAAATATGGTGTGTTCAATACTTCCTGTTGCTCAGGCGCCGTGTGGAGTCTCTTTCCTCACCCGAGTGAGCCGCACACCCCATTTCTTGTCAGTGGCCACCCCAAAGAACAGCCTGCTCCACTCAGGGGGGTCACCAGCACTTACCCCCAGTCGCTGTGGTCCTCTCTCAGCCCAGGGCCCCTCCCCGGCTGGCGGGATGGCGCCTTCCGCTCTCCTGTTTCTGTGGCTGTGCCGGGGCAGCCTAGGCCCCGCGTCCTGAGCTTCTGGGGCTTTTAGGCCTTTCCCCTCTCCCTTTATGGAATCCAGGATTTAAAAGTAAACAAGTCTTTCTCTTTCTGATAAGTCACATTAAATTATCGATTTGGTGGGGAGGGAGGGCACGACCTTAGGCCAGTAAGTCAGCGTCACCTTTGGCCGAACACACTGGAGCTCTCCCCCCTCTGCCGTGTGGGGGTGCGTGGCCGCAGGCAGCCATGGAGGCCCCTGTGGACACATGTTCCCCTCAGAAACCCACGTTTAAACTTGTTTAACTCTTTCCTCATGGAAGACCGCGGTTTACTACATTGTCACCTCCTCAGAGTTCTAGAGCCAGAAGAGTCATCAGGTCACATGAACCTATGACATTAAATATATCCTTGGGGCATCCTACTTTAAGCTCTTGACCAACGTTTGGAAGCCAATCTCATTCTCCTCTCAAACTGGTCATTTCTGGCGTGGTTATAATCCATTCATCTGTTCACTCCAACAATCATTTATTAAGTACCTGATTATCTGCTGAGCTTTGGTAGTGGGACGGGGAGCAAAGAAAACAGAGTGATCTCTGTCACTCCCAATCTGGCAGCAAGGAAGGATACACACATACGCAACAGGCAGAGCCGCCATTAGAGGCTGCCGCTGGTTCCGAATGGATTCTGTCGTCGGCTATTATTTTTAATATCTCTGATCCTTTCTTTTCCTCCTCAGGCCCTGTTGTCATTTTGCTTTCTTAAGCTTTAACAGGAAACTGTCTGTTACCCTCTCAAGTAACAATCTGAAGTGAGGTCTGGTCATTCCAGTCAGAGCTGGTGACCTGAGGAGATGGGCAGCAGCCTTCGCTTAACTAGCAGGTCTTGTCATCCTACCCCAGACTTTCTCTTAGTTGTCATCAATCTTATCAGGTGAAAATGAAAAGCAAAATATACCGTGGACTTTTCTTTTCCTTGCCTATGAACTGATCTCAACAAGTGAGCCCAAAGAGCTGCCACTGCTGTTTGGTCCTGCTCCTGCTCCCTAAGTTCCTGAGGGCGACTAAGCTCTCCCCTGGTTTCCTCTGACTGCCTGAGGAAATCCTGCACCCTGGCTCCTGGAAAAGTCCACGGTCTTCCATGAGGGCTGAGGAATTGACCGACAGGCTCATATGGTAAAAGTGCAAACATGCATCCTGAGATGGAAAAACATCCTAAGAACCTTCTGGAAATAACCAAAGCCCTGTACCCTCCAACTTTAGTCAGTGGGTATGGCGTCAATGTGACTTTTTTTTAAGGTGATATTACAGGTGCTGTGGTGTTGGCACTGCCTGGGGTAACTTGCTTTGTACTCTTAAAGTTTCTTCTCTTGGTTACGGCAATCATATTTTTTTTCAGAATCATTGCTGGTTTTTCTCTTTTAAAGTGAAACAGATTCCTCAGGGTTCCCTATGTAGACATCCCTTCAAAGGGCAGGACAAAATCCCAGCCATGGTATTTGCAAGGATTCCGAATTTCAGAGATGGAATGAATCTTTCAAACCTCTTCGGGCAAATCACAGAACTCTACTTCAGCTGACTTTAAAAAACTGACTTTTTATTTTTTAAGAAATAAAGAGGGGGGGAGTGCCTTGTTTTAAGGAGAAGACAGACTTGAAACCTGCAAGGTTGAAGTTCAGCATGGAATGTCTAATTCCCTAATGTTGACATTCAGATACAGCCTGCAGAATTGGGCTTTTCCAACAGTGAAAAACAAACTCAGGTAACTTTCCACTGGCTGCAGCTGAAACAGGCTCTACCTGCTGTGGGTGATTAGTTCCAGGGTTTTCTCATCTTCCTGCCCCTGAGCTGTAGCCTTTTTGAAATGGAAAAAAAAAAAAAAAGAAAGTGATCAGTTCCACTGAAGAATGACTTTTATCCTGAGGGATGCTGAAATTTGGAACTTGGAATCCTGGGTCTCATTTAAGATTCTTTGCTATTTGGATTTTTGCCTTTGGACAAGATACTTCATATTTCTGAGACGTTTCCTCTCTGTGTAGCAAAGCTGAGAAAACTTACTTGTCATTTGCTCTGAAACCTCCAGTGAAACACGAGATGAATTAGGCTTTAATAATGAACAGAGAAAAACAAAGTTGGATGGATGTCAAGAAATTATTATACAAAGGGCAAGTGCTAGATTGTTCCAAGTGAACACAGAAATGTGCGAGGAGAGTGCGGGCCTCTGCCAGGGCGTGGGTGGGGCCCCTGGGAACAGACCTGAGTAGCAGCAAAGCTCTAGGCCTCCTTTCTGAAGAAAGAGAAGGGAGCGGCACCTTGTGAACAGGGGGGCCTTCATGCAAGGAGAGCCGACAGCCAGGCCAAAGGTTGAGACCCTCAGGAGATCTCAGATCCTCAGGAGAGAGGGGCCAATCCCAGTTCTTCCTCTAACGCTTTGTGGCTTTAAAAGAAATTCAGGTGCACAAGTTTTGATTGATTAGTACCAATTGAATGGTGAGTGCAAATCTTGGGCACATGTTTCTCTTATGCATTGGAGCTCGTGCGCCCGTCTCTCTGAGTGTGCTTCTCGTAGTCCTCACTTTGATGGAGAATTCCCTAAGGAAACATTCCCCCCTCTTTCGGTATAGGTAGCTTTCTTCCCCTTGTGTCCTTGTCCCCTGTCCCCCTTAGATTCCCCCATTGTCTTGCACAGGGAGGCATTTATAGCATCCCCCCTCCAGCCTGGGTCCCCCCACCCCAGGTCTGTCCACTAGCACCTTCCACCAAAGCCTTTTCTACTCTCATCATTTCCTCTTCAATGTCCCCTCCCTGGCACACTTAGCTATCTATAGAATCAACCCAAGATTTACCCTGAATTAAAACAGTGTCCAGTATGAAGAATTTTTTTAAAACATCAAGTTAATTTATTTGCTTTCTGTCCTGGGAGCAGCTGCTTCCTGCTTCATTTGGTTTTAGAGTTGGGCAGAGCCTGGAATGAGCATGTGGTTTGTCCTCTCTTGCACAGCGCAGATTCCCCTGGAACTCACCAAGCCAGATCCCGAACTAGTTCTTTGATCTGTGGTCTTAATGCCATACCTGACTCCTGAAAGAATGGCATGCTGTTTTCTTTGTCCCTCCTCTACTCTTGCCCCACCTGGATTTCTGAGTCACCCCGTAAGGTCCAAATGTCAGGCCAGAGGATTAGTGTGGTTAAGACATGATTCCGGTCCCGTGGTGCTTACGCTGACAGGACACAGACGCTGCTGAGTGCTCACATCAGACAGGGCCATCAGAAAGATCCGGCCACTCTTAGGAGTGCTTCAGCGGAAGGCGCTGCACACGGAAGGCCAATGACAACCGAGGAAGTCATTTTCTCCAAAAGCTTCAGGAAAAGCATCTGAATAGATTCTTGTGTTTTAAGAGCAGGAGTTTAATTAGACCTGGATATCTGAATTTAAGGGATGTCTTCTTTAATCTAGGTTGTGTAAAGGGTGTTAAAAAATAACCAATAACCCAGGCAAGAGCTTGGAACCAGGGAAAAAAATCAATTGAATTAACCTCAAGTATATTTTGGCTGAATTTGTGAGTTGGGGAACATTCTGGCTGGGACAGCCAAAAGGAAGATCAACTGTCAGCATTTTGTTAAAGCTGCGATGGCTGGGGGGCTGTAGAAAGCTCAACGTGGCTGGGGGGCTGTAGACACTAGGCTGAATCTTTGGACAGCCTGGGGCCATTGTCTAGCACTTCAAAATTGATAAAAATGCATACAATTTTGGGCCAGGGAATGAATTATTAAGCAGTATACAAAGCTTACAGTCAAGAAATTTCTGAACATTAGCTAATTAAAATAAGATCAAAAGAGAAAAACAAACACACACACACATAAACAAAACCTAGGGAAAAATATTAGCAATACAGAGCACAACACATTGAATAATTCACTATGAAAATGAGGAAAGGATACGAACATGGGGTTTACAGAAAAATAAACACATGAAAACATGGTTAACTTTGCTGATAATTATAGAAATGGAGGTGAGATACCAATTCTCAGTGAGCAGGTAAGTAAAAATTCAGAGCTTGTCAACATCCAGTACTGGCCATGCTGTGGGCCACCTGCCATTCTCAAACATTGTTGCCAGAAATGGTAATGATCTACTTTTTAAAGGACAATTTGACAATATTTATCAGCATTGGAAATGTATACCCCTCTTGACCCAGTAATTCCATTACTGAGAATTTATTGATATATTCACAAAAGTACACTAAGACATATACATAAGAATATTCATTATAGCATTGTTTGTAAGAACAAACAACTAAAACTAAATAACTGTATGGCAGACTAGTTAAATAAACATAATAATACAACTGTACAGTGAAATACTATATAGACATTTAAATAGAAAAAGAAAAATACCAGGAATTGGGGTTAAGGATAATGATTAACTCCACAGCTTTCAAATCTAAAATATATAAGAATACATTTGATATAAATAAAAAGGACATGAATAAATACTTCTATGCATGTATATATTTGTATGTGTATTTATTTGGTGGTAATAGCATATTTTTTCTTTGTTCTCTTGAAGGATACACGGGGCACAATTGATGATAGTTCCTTTGGCAAGTGGGCTAGTGGTTGGGAGGTAGGGGTGGGAGGCTTGAGTTTGGGATTTTACCTTGCTCTTCTTTAAGTGCTTGGAAGCATGGTCAGAAATGGAGCTCTGCCGCCCTGATCCCAGCAACAGAGGCAAGAAGACTTCACCTCTCATTCCAAGGCTGAGGACAAGTGCAGAAAGGCTGGCTTGATGTTAAAGGTCATGGTGAAGCTGTAAGTACCAACAAAAGTGATCTCCACTTGGAGGCAGAGGGCTTTGACCCTTGGCAGTCCAGAGGCCAGACAGGGTTGGAGTTGGGAGCCTTTAACTTAATCCTGGAAGGGAGTTGGACCAGCTCAGAGTGCTGTAGTATAGGTGTCTGGAGTGTTATTCCTATATAATGAGGGGACCTGAGCTTCCTCCAAGAAGTGGCACTGGGCTGAGCTCTGAATGAGAGGTAGGAATTGTCTAGGCAAAGGAATGGGGCTGGAGAGATATGGGGTGGAGGGGACAGCGTCTGTGAAGGCCTGGAGCAGGGACCGGAAGGTGAGCCCACGTGGCTGGAGCAGATGTGGCTGGAGCAGAGAAGGCCCGCCATGAGACCATGAGGTAGGCAGGATGCTGCCCTTGGGGACCTTGGGGACAAAGGTAAAGGTTTCTTCTTTATCCCAAGAGCAATAGTGAGCTCAGTGAGAAGGGGATGCAGAAGGATGATTTGGATGTTAAGAGGCTTTGGTGACATCCATGTTAGGGTGACCATGGCAGGGACAATGGAGCTGGTGGCAAAGGTGAATGGAAGTTCCCAGGTGCCTCTTATGATGGTGCCTTCAGAAGGGCCACACCCGCGGGCACAGCGTCCGTTCTGAGCTGCCTTGCAACGTGGGTCTGTTGGTGGGGATGGGGGCCCAAAGTGAAAAGCAATGAAGATGATCCAAAGGTCTGAGCACCAGTCATGGGAGCCCCATGCCCTGTGAGACATCGATCTGCAGCCCACACTCCCACTGGGCTCTTGGCCTCCCCTACTCCCCAGAATTGGGGTGCACAGGTTGTTGATTAATTCCATGCACCAGCACTAGTCTTTAACATTGATCAGCCTCTAGATAAAAACTGCTGTGTTCTGGGGAATGAGTTTACTTTTCTAGATACCGAGTACATTGTTATCCCCCTTTTCGGTGTCTTTCTTACTTTTCATTGATCTCAAAGACAGGTCCATCTCTAGGCAAATTGTGAATTAGGAGAAGCCGAAGCCCCGGCTCTTTTAAGGTTCCCCTGCCTTGAGAACCTCATGCCCTGCAGGCTGCGACACGGGGGAGGGGGGGCGCCTCAGAGAGGCTGCAAAGGCCTGAAACATCCACGTGTGTCCCAAGCCTTAGAACATATGTGTGTGCTGTCGGGATTGATGAAATATAAATTTATTTCAATGTCCTACTAAATTCAATATAAATTTTGGTCATTATGCATTTTCCTAACCAATAGATCTTAAAAGTATAACCTGCTATCATGTGTTGGGGCTGTGCCATGAGTTTTTCTTTTTTAACAAAGGGTCATTATACTTAAGAACCACTGGTCTAGGGCAAAGGGTCTGGCCTTGCGGGCCGCTGATGTGTGATTCATTCGATAAATATTAATAGTTATTGTGTGCCTACTATGGTCAGGGTACCTCTTTGAGCCCTGGAGAGCCTCATGAATGAAACAGACATGGTCTATGGCCTGACCTTGGGGGAGAGATACAAGCAAAGAGGTGGTTAGTAACCACGTGATAGATACCAAGGAAGCACATAAGCCAGGCACTTAAAGATCCAAGAAGGCTTCCTGGAGGCAGTGGTGCTTGAGGCAAGACAAGAAAGCAGAGTAGGAGGAAGCTAGTGACAGGGGAGGGAGGCCGTGTTCCAGGAGGTGGAAACAAGATGCCGGAGGCCTGCGATGAGAGAGGGCGGCGTGGAGGAGCCGATGAGGCTGGCACGTGTGGCTCCGGGGAGGGGGCACCCTGCACGTGGCCAGCACGGGAAGTGGGGACAGCCTGTGCACGGCCTGGCAGCCAGGCTGCAGCCTTGAGGTTTAGGCAGGGGGCCATCCCGATTACCTCTGTGCCGTGGGCCATCTGGGGCGCGGCCACTCTTTGTATGCATAGGCTGGTCGTCCCTCTCTAAGGGTCTGGGCGCTGAGACCTGCCAGGAGACGGGCAGTCTGTGGCGGGGGTGAAGCCCGACAGAGAGAGGGTGGCTGAGTCATCGCCGTGGGGGAGGAGGACACGGCGCCTTGGCGCGTGAACTCTGCGGCTGTGGTGTGAGCGGGGCAGTCAGTCGCTGCAGTGCACTGGGTCTCGCACGGTCCTCCGGCTCCCTCACACATTCCTGGCCCAGAGGTCCTTCCTGGGTTCTCTTGGGGACAGATGACAAGATCGAGAGGCTCCGCACTGGGATTTCCAAGACTGAGCCGTCTCCCTTCAAGTTCCCCGCCTCCAGGGCCTCACAACCCACAAGAGTTTAATTTCTAAGCTTTTCACTGGAATGGGGGAAGGTCCCGAGACATTACTAGAAAAGGAAGTAGAATTTTTCATAATGTTTCTTTTTTTTTGGTGAGAAACTTTTAGAATGTTCTCCAAATTTTATTAAGTAAAAAAAACAGGAAGTCCAGCAGCAGCAACAGGTGTAACCTACTTCCACATCAGTAAAACCAGGAAGGAGAGGGAAACTGGGCTCCTGTTTGCCTGGAAGGACATCTGAGAATCTGCGCGTGGTAGTTACCATGGCAAGGAAAATGGGTGACTTGGATCTTGGAAGTCATAGGGACACCTCTCATGGTACTCCCTTTTATAATTTCAATGTTGAACCACGTTAGTATAATACCAATTCAAAAAATCAGGTACATGAAAGCTTGCTAGATTTGCTGTCTGATTCTTCTCCAATCTGTTTTATTGCTGGGACTGATAAATCAGTTTATGTTGAGGTGCTGATGGATTACCAGGCCACACTCTCCGCCAAGGTAGTGGGACTTTCTCAGGGGACTTTGGAGATGAAGAGCCAGGGCATTTTCTCGCAGGCCTCGCTGGATGGACATGTGTCTCTCGGCTTGCGCATGTGGAGCTGTCCTGGGCCATGCAGCTCTGTCCCCTGCCAAGTTCTTCCGACTTTCGGGCATACCCCAGCTCCCTCGGCAGGTTCTACGGCTGTGACCATGCGGGGACGAGGAAGGGCTGCTGTTGCTATTGCACGGATCTGCCCAGCATCTAACTGGGGCTTGGAAGGTGACCAAGTCCATCCTCCAGAGAGGTGTCTCTTCCAGCTGCCTCGCTGCTGTCCTTCAGTGGCTTCCTCCTCCCTCCCCATCCTTTGGGGACAGAATCCTCATATTTGTTCCCTTCGAGGTCAAGTTCTGGCTCCTCTGACCCATGTTGTTGAGGGGCTCATACCCCAGAAAGTGATGGTCAGCCCTTGCTTGTGAAATGGACTAGGGCTAGAAACTCTTATGAGTTTGAGTCACAGAACAAGGGTCTCTGAATTCACTGATCTGTCCTGGGTGACACCATCCGAGAGGCCACAGCAAAACCTGGTGTATGTACCTTAAGCACCTAGAAGCAAAATTCTACCAGTCAACTGCATCCTATCCAGAGCTTGGAATGGAGCAGCCGGACTGGAAGGCGGTTCCCACCCCCAGGCACTTCTCACTACACTGTCAAAGTGGTTGAATCTGATTGCTGCTGCTGCTAATAAATGAACTGATGGCTCGACCTGGCTCCGAGACCCATTCAGCCCATCTGAGCATCCCTCACCCTCGAATTCATTTCAAAGCTACAATATCTGCAGAGGCAGACAATTCCTGGTAACCTTTCAGAAAACCCAATTTCCAGCCATGTGTGATGGAATGAGTATTTAATAGATGCACATGTCGTGCTTAAATATTTTTAGTCCTTCTTGTCAGTGGGTGAATCATTTGGAATGACAGATTGCATTTGAAGGGGGAGCAAGGATCTCACCAGAACATCATGGCTTTTCTCGTGTTGTTTTTTGTGCCTTTGACTGTCAGGAACCCTCTTAGTTTTGCAGGAAGCTGCCCCGGCCTTCCTGAGGGCACAGTGCATGTTTGGCAAGATCCATTTTACCCTGCACCCCATCAGCAGAACTGTGACCGAACCCACGGTGGGCTCAGGTCCTCTTTAGGGGAAAGCTCTTCCCACCGCCCTGGCTGGTATCTGCTCCCGCTGTGAGTTCCAGAACTTTCCCAACCCATTTGTTGTTTGTTTCTTTTCCTTTAGAGGTGCTTATGGCGGAAGTCATTCTCTGTACTTCAGTGGCTTCGGAACTGAATGCTTTTGCTGGGAGGCTCTGGTGGCCTTCTTTCTGCAAGGATGACAGATGAGGGGGTGAGAGTGTTGTGACAGGCCTCAGACACCTCACTCCCTACCCTCTGCAGCTGGAACAGGCTCCCAAGGGAAGAGGGCAGGGAGCAGGGAGAGGGGGAGGCAGCCATGACCTCCCTACGGGGCCCCTTGGAGGAAGGGAGAGCTCTTGCTGTCAGCTCACCCCAGATTTCAGCCTGTCACTTGGCTCATAGAACATTCTCCAGAATGAGTGAGAAAAGGGTTGAGCGGAAGATCAAGAATATGAACTGGAAAGTTTTGAAGAGAAATGATAAGAGGTCAAATAATGTGGTGGGAAAAACCCAACCACCCCTGGTTGAAGACAAATGATAAGAGGTCAAATAATGTGGTGGGAAAAACCCAACCACCCCTGGTTGGGCCAGGGGGTCAGGCCAGTGGGCTCGGATTTACCCCACAATTTGATAACTGGGTAATTTGGGCAAGAAACCTTCCCTCTCAGAGTTTTAATTTCCTCATCTGCAAAACAAGGGGTTTGGAGCAAATAGTCTCTAATGTTCCCTCTCTATTTTTACAATTCTCTAAGTAGATGGTTGCCATGCCTACCCGGCACTGGGCCGCTGTCCTTGCTGTGCGCCCGGTTCCAGACCTGGATTGGCTCCTGCTAGAGAGCAGTTGTCCTTGACAGAGAACCCCGGGGCCATCAAAAAGAGGTTGCTTGGTGACAGTTTGCGCACACCGATGGTATACACCCCGTGTGAAGGGAGAAGACTGAATGTGGCAGAACATTCTCCCATGCCTGTGATAATTTCATGGTGGGTGGCTGGGGGAGGGGGCTACACGTAAGCCTGGAGCATTTTCTTCTTGACGTGAGCTGCAGGCAAGCCGATGGAAACGTGGAAACCAAGGCCAGCTCAGAGACTGAAAAGTCAAAGTTGACTTTTCACCAACCCACCTCCGCCCAGCATTGCCCAACTCTCTCCAAACACAGCTGAACACTGTTTACGTGGGGATGAAGGAGACCTCTCTGTTGACTTTATTTCCACACCCTGCCTTTTGGAATTGACACAAGAAGAGGGCACCCTGCTCGCCAGGCCTGACCATCCGGTCAGCAGACTCCAAGCCCCGTCCCCGTTCTAGCTTTGCCTCCTCAAACAGAGGCCACTGGAACAGATGGATAGCACAGATAAAACGCAGTGACATGGGCTTGGAGCCCAAGGCTAACGGGCTTGCTGCAAACGGGTCACCTTCTCCCTGTGGATGCCAATCCCAGGGGTGAAAGACCAAAGTTCCACTCCTACCCCTGAGAGAGCTGCCCCGAGCAGGGGGCCTGGTCCCTGGTGGGGAGGGCACACGGGGCCGGGTCTGCACCTTCAGGGGACACAGCCAGGACTGCAGAGGCACCGAGGCCCCGGGTTTGCTGCGGCTGCAGGCAGAGGGTGGCTCTGGCTTGGGACGGGTGTCTAAGTCAGCGCAAAGGCAGCGTTCGGATTCAAGGCACAAACTCTGGAACCAGACCACCTGCTCTAGCTCTCATGAGCTCTGCGACCTTGCCTGAGTTTTCTATCCTGTCTGTATCTTGATTTCCCCATCTGAACAATTGGGAATAAGCACAACCTAGTAAGCAAGGCTGCTAGGAGGATTAAAGGTGTTCATATTTCTAAAACAACTTAGAACAATGTCTGTCCCTAGGGTATATCTGATACATTGGCAGTTCTCAAACTTCGGTGTGGAAAAGAATCTCCGGGGGACTTGTTTAAGTGCAGCTTGCAGGGCTCCACGCCCTGGACGCTTAGGGTGCGGGCCCAGGGCCTCTGTGATTCTGACGCAGGTGGTCACACCACCTGGTCACTGCTGTGCCTGGGTCCCCATCTGGCCCCCCAAGCCTGCTTCCCTTAGGATTGGCATTTGTTGCCCTGAGGGCTGCTTGAATCCTTGCAGATTGTTGTCTGCTATGTGTGGCTCACCAGCCTGGAAAATTCTTCTGCTTCTTGTCCAGTTGATCTTTCAAGTTTCAGCTTGAGTGATGCTTCCTCCATGAAACCTCCCTCACCTGGACCCGGACCTCTGGGCCGGGGCACAGCCTTTACCTGCAATTCCAAAATTCATTTTTTTTGTAAACATGAAGCAATCTGATTTGGGGCAAGAACCTCCTTTGGTGGCAAAAACCTGACCTGAACTGACATGAGGCTATTTATAGCCTTTATTCCACTTAGTGTGGGGAGTCCTATGTTTGCTGTAGAAATATTAAAGGGTTTGCTGACACAGTGCTGCCCCAGACACTGCTAGGGATGTTAAATTATGTATGGCATAAACAATGTGTTTCATAGAATGCAAAGGGAAAAAGAAAAACTGCATTTCATAACAAATCTGGACCTAACTCTTTCGGATGGTGCATCTATGGCACATTTCGTTCTGATTGGTGGCTTTTCCCTCTGCTTTGACATTAAATTAAAATGCTAAGAGCAAAGGCCAGGGATTTAGCACAATCCTTGGTGCAAATAATGATCAATTATTTTTCCTGAATGAATGAATGCTTTCTTAGAGAAAAAACTTCTCCTGTCTTTCCCACTCTGTCACATTCCTCATCCCCTGATGACATTCATGTAGGATTTGTGAAGTTAGTTTCACGTGACTCTTTGGCTTCTCCTTCTTGGAGCCAGGCCTGCCACTGGGGTCGGCTGTTTCCAAAATGGGGTGAGTAGGACTTTCCAGGAAGATGATGTTTCAAACTGCCAGGTTCTCCCACTCCCCATTTGAACAGGGTTTTGAAAAAGAGGAAGCATTTCTGGGGCATTGGGATGTCTTTAATAAAATAATTGTCCAAGATGGGGGGAATGTGTTGAAGACTTCACCTATGGGATCCTGTTTTTCTTCTCCTTTCCTACCATAAAGCTCAGGGAACAACGCTCCTGGCTAAGCCCTCCCAGGCTTGATAACAGCAAGATCTCCAGGGCAGGAGACTGGGAAAGAGAGCTTGGCAGCTCCCAGCCCAGCCGAGCTGTTAGAAGACGAGGGATGGGGAGACTCAGAGTTATAAGAGGTTGAGCTCCCAGTGCCTATGGGTGAGCTGGACCAAGGCCCTTGGGATTCTGATGAAATGGGATGATTATGTGGATAATTCAAGTTCAAATCTCACAGTGGTCCCAGTTGGCTATGACCAGGGGCAGAGGCTGCAAATGCAAGCGCTTACACGAGCCAGGCAGATACTGAGTGACATGGGCCAGACGTGACAACAGGGAGTGGAGAGGAGTGTGGGAACCTGGGAGGTTTGTGCCCCGTCTAAGCAGCAGCCCTGTTGAGCTCCCGCTGATGGATGCCAGGTCTTCTAATTGTCAAAGAGAAATTGGAAAACTTAATTTGTAGGTGAAAATTTTCTATTTAAAAAAAAATCCTGGGAAGGCCAACTAAAGTTCACAGGCAGACAAGTTGAGGCCCACCATCGTTTCACAGCCTCTGTCTCATGCATCCTGGGTGCCCCTCGGGGAGCTTTGGGAAGTCCGTTCGTGAGTGCCTGGGATTGTCTCCGGATTCTGGGCTGTGAGGACTCCAAGTGCAGCTTGTTACTCTCGTCCACAGCTTCTCAGCCCCGCACCAAGGAGCAGGGCGGGCTCACCTCCCCTGGGCGACCTCCTTTCCCAACTCAACGTCCCTTAATTGTGTCCTCAGTCAGGACCTAACGAAGGCGGCTAAGTAGCCACTGGGCACCTCTGCTTAGATGCCCAGGTGTGGCTCAGACGCCCCAAGGCCTCTAGGGAAACTGGCATCACTCAAGAACTAAATTGTTGCTGAGGCTGGAAAATTTTGTCTGCAAATACGAGAGGCAGAACAAAGCAGGCGATGCATTCATCTGCTGTTTCTCAGGAAACAAGGAGAGTCAACAGCACCTGAATGCTCAGGCCAAGGTGGCGTGACTCAGTGGATAATTTTCCATGGTTTCAGTGTCATTTGCTAACTGTCGCCTTGCCTCCTCTCTGGTTCTCTTGCCAGAGATCCCAAATGACTTTCTTACAGTCAACGGGTCCCCTCTGTCAGGGTCACAGGGGGACAATCCTTGTCAGCCTGGCAGATGTCTGAATGTTTGTTCAGGATTGAACAGAGGCAGGAAACAGTGACAGTCCTTGAACTGAAACCCACAACCCCCAGCCTCCCTGGAACCTGGCTTCCCCCTCACAGCCCAGCACCGACCCATCCACCGGAATCCAGTTTTATTGGGCACCCAAGGTGCAGAGAGCGTTGATTTAACCCCACGCCCTGGGGTTGTTTATACAGCGATGTGCAGGAAGGATACAGTCACACAAACAACCACAGTCAGAGGCAGAAAGGGGCAAGGCGCTGTAGGCTCAGAGGCGGGATGGAACTTCACTCGGTGGTAGGAATCAGGAAGGGCTTCATGGATGAGGGGACATTTGAGACGGGCTCTGAAGCTTGGCTAGATGTGGACGTGTGGGAAGGTCCCTCCTAGCAGAGAGCGGCGTGAGTGAGGGCAAAGGTAGGGAGGCACAGGCTGCGAATGCAGGGCACAGAGGGACAGCGAGCCTGACCTTGAATGCCTACCTAAGGAGTTCAGACATGAGATGAGTGTTCACGGGTCGATACAGGCAAGGCTTTGAGGGATTTCTGCAGGAGACGGTAGAGATTGCAGCTGCTGTCCTTGTAGCTTTGTGCAAACTGGATTGAGAGTTGGGAGAGAGAAAGCAGGTGCAGAGTCAGGAGGTCATGGTCTCAACTTGGGCAGGAGTTACTGAGGCAAGTAAGGTGGGAAGGGTGGAAGTGGAGCTGAGAATACAAATGGCAGAGCTGGGACAGGTGTCTCTGCTGTCCTTGGTTCCTTGGGCCCATTCGAGGCAGGCATTTGTCCCCAAATTCCACCAAACCTCTCCTACTGAGGTCACCAATGACATCCACACTGATGCCTCCAGTGGTCCCTTCTTAGTCCCCACCTTGCTGATCTCCCAGCCGTACTTGCCACGCGTGGTCTCCCTTCCAGCCCTGGGGACACCACTCTCTCCTGGTTTTCCTCTGTCTCCTTGGCCATGCCTCCTTTCCTGGATCCAGCTCACAGTGCTGTCCTTGGACCCTACCTTTCAGCCTCCTATCTCCAAATACCACCTGCACGCTGATGAAACTTCAGTTTGTCTCCAGCCTGCGCCTCTCCTTGAACTTCTCTACTTTCCTCTTGACCTCTCCACTTGGCCTTTGGATTTGGGGTTCCTCTGCCCCAGTGCTCGTCTCCACGTGGCCTCGCAGCTCACCCTCTCAGCTCTGGAGCTCCTTACCCCGACTCACCCCATCTAAAGTCTGCCCTCCCAGGCCACCTGGATCCTCTCTCTGCTTTATTTTTCTCTTGGCATCATCAACACGTAGCATACCACATACTGCACTTATTTATATGTTTAATATGTCTTTGCCTCCATTCGAATATATAATAGCTCATGGTGGAAAGGATCTTTGTTCCGCTTTAATTGCTGTACTTCTAACCCCCACAAGTGCACGGTACATGGTCAGCACTCAATACATATTTATGGGATGCATAAGTGAAGGCATGAATAGAAAACCACACTGTCACCCTTTCAACTTGTGGGGCACAGATGTGGAAGGTCAATGATGAGGTTCCAATACAGAGGCCTAGAAGACACAAGGGGATGGCTCTCAGAGATTTGCAAACACTCAGGAGGAGAGGTTTAAAAGGAGTGTGAGTTTGGATTGGGGCATTTTGAGTTTAAGTGACTTGAGGAATGTCCTATGATGATGTCCTTCAGGGTTTTGGAGACAAGGTAGAGAGAGATCGGGGCTAGAGGTAGATTTGGTAATTGTTCACATGGAGGTAATGACTTAAGCCAGGGTGGGGGCAGAGGAGAAAGAGGGGGAGGAAGAGGAAGGAAGAGTATGTGAGCTAAGAACAAATTACTGGGAAACATCTACATTTAGGGGAGAAGAGAAACTAGTAGGAGTATTTCAATAGAAAAACCAGGAGACTGAAATGTCATGGAAACCAAACAGGTTCAAGAAAGAAGAAATGGCCTGTAACACTGAACACTGCACAGGGGAGGACGGGCACAGGGAAACGGTTGTTCAATCTGACCACCTGGAGATCTGCTATCCTATTGCCCAAATATCCCAGCTGGCCTTGAGTACCAGGCAGGAGTGCAGTGGGAGTTATGGAAAATTTTGGAGCAGCACATTGACACGACTAGAGCTTGGCTGGAGGCTGGGAAGGGGGAGAAATAGAGTGGACACCCTTTAAGAGGACAGAGAGTTCTAGAAGCTAACTTAAGGGTTGGTGGCCTCAATGTTCAACATGTAGAGCAGGACAATGACAGGCCCAAGGTCACCGGGGTCTGAGGGGTTCCTGGACCCCCCAGTTGGGTATGACCATTGCTCTTTGCATGTCACCGCCAGCAGGTATTTCCCAACGCTGTGTCTCTCGGCCTTCGCAGCTAATATTTGTCTCCCATTGATCCAGCATCCAGCCTGTTACTCTTTAACTGGAGTCCAGGGTTCAAAGGCCTGTTGTTTAAACACTTATTACGTTGGGGAGGGAACATCCCGCTGATAATCGCAGCAGATGAACAGGCAAGGATCTTCTGAGTAAACAGAGACTGCAGAGGAGGCAAGAGGGCGCCAGGAGGGGGGTTGAGGTCATCGAGGGAGAGGGACGGGGGAGGGAGAAGACCCCAGTGACAGAGTGCACTTAAATGAACCTGGATGGTGTAGCCTATGACACACCCAGGCTGCATGACATAGCCTATTGCTCCCAGGCCACAAACCTGCAAGCATGTTGCTATGCCAAACACTGTAGGAAATCTTAACACAATGATAATTATTTGTGCATCTAAACATATTTAAACACAGAAAAGGCAATGTGCTGTACTGTAACATGGCCATAATGTCACCATGCAATAGGAATATTTTAGCTCCTTTATGATCTCATGAGACCAATGTCACATATGCAGTCTGTTGTTGACTGAAATGTCATCATGCAGTGTAGGACTGTATGTTACACATTAACATCCAGAGTTTTTTTCCATCAAACAGAAACTCTTTTAAGAATCCAACATCCTGGAGCCTCATCAAAGAGTTCCTGGGAGTAGAAAATCCTGTCCTTAGTCTCTGGTCCCTTCAGCCTCTCAACTCTGTTGGACAAAGGGACGTTCATATTGTCCCTGGAAAATACCAGACACTTGCTTTGTGGTGGGGGGAAAGCCGGAAGCGGGGGAGAGTGCCCTGCGGCAGCCAGAAAGGCCCAAGGTCTTTACGTGCTGAGGCTGGGACTGCCCCTGAGAACAGGCTGCTCTTTCCCATTGTGTAGCTGTCCCTTATCCACGATGGATTTTGTAAACTGAAGCAGGCCGCCTCCCCTCAAAAACCTCCCCTACTCATTTTGCTGATATGTAAATGCCATAATTTCAACCTTTAGTCCTTTTGACTTAAGCCAAGCATCACCTTTGGCATTTGTTAAAATAAAAATGCTTCTGGAAACGGTCATGTGGCTAGCCTATCAGTCAGTTACACCTTAGTATACATGAGTTTATTGGCTTTCCTCTCAGGAAGTTAGATGGAAGGGGTTGGATGGGCAGTAGAGTCAGTGGTTGAATGGTGTCATCGAGTCAACCTGGGGCCAGAGCACAGCTCTGCTGGCCTCTTAACCTCCAAGTCTTTTTCCTTGTATGCAAATTGGTGATCACTAGGCAGATGTGGAAATTTCTATTTAGTAGTAGGAAACTGACTCTGCAAAGGGATGCTGGATGGCTGAAAGTAAACTCTTCATGGCAGAGTTTGGCTTGTTGTCCCCAGACTCCTTCCTTTTTTCTCTGGGTGCCAGTGGATACTTCCCAGCTTCCCTTGCAGTTAGGCACCGCCATGTGACTGACTTCCGGCCAGGGGAAGGTGGGCAGAGGGGATTTTCCCTCCTGCACCTGCTTCCACAGGCTCTCTCTTCCCTCCTCTGCCGGCGGGTGGCAGAGGACCCTGTCTCCGGGGGTTGTGGAGATGTTGAGGAGCACAACCTCTCCTCTAACCTAACCGGGACTGGGAAACGTACCCCTACTAAGCCACTGTGATCTGGGGGTTAATGGCATTACTCTGTCCTAATAAACTCTTGCAATCTTCCGCCTCAGGATGCTGGCAACGGAGAGGGAGGCGGCTGGAGCAGGTGGGCGGGGGCCAGGGAACGGACAACCACCCCTCCACAAATGTACCTGCATTTCAAGGTGATCCCTGTATGCCAATGATCAAGGCTCAAACATCCTATAGGGGACTGTGCATATTTGGGAAGTCCTGAGCCCATGAAATGAAGGTGCTATTTGGATATCTGATGACTATTTGGAAGACTATGTAATGTCTTTTCTTTCATGATGCCCTGTGGCTTCCCATCAATTGACTAAAACGGGTTTTACTGCTTCAAGGAAGTATAGATACCAGCTAGAATAAAAAAGATTTACTGTAATAAACTGTATGGTTTCATTATATGACATTCTAGAATAGGTGAAACTAATATATGGTGGGAAAAACTCAGGACAGTGGTTGCTCTAGGAGTTTAATAAAAAGACAAAACAGCAGACAGATAAGAATAAATGTGTATCCTTTCGTTAAGCCTAGGCCATGTGTCTTGGTCAGACTTTAATGTTTTTTAAACGTGTGGAGTTTTTGGGAAGAGGAAGGAAGTGAACATATTATAAATGTGTAGGCATTTAACACCCTCTGAAGCAATTATGACACATTCACAAAGCAGCTTTAAATCAGACAACCCATAATACTTGATGTAGAAAATGTTCCAGCTTCCATAATTCTTTATTAAATATTTGACAAGTTGCATCACTTCTTTACAATAACTTCATTTTGTCACATTAGTCTTTTGTTGTCAGGAAAACAATCTATAATTTGTCTTTAGATTTCTAAAGAAAAAAGCAAAGCAAAAAGGATTTGTTTTTAAACAAAACTTGTCCTGTGTGTATCAAATTCAACCGTACGTTAAAGCTATTCTGATTGTGAAAATGAGCATTATCTGTAAGTTGTCTTTAAAAAAAAAAAAAAAAACTTCAAGGTAGTTTGGTTTTTACCACTGTATCAAATAGTACTTGGCTTTATATTAGGAGGTGGGTTTATAAGAAAAAGTTATGAAACATTGAGAATTCATTTGGAATGCTTGAAACTCTTTCACCTTTAAAAGTCACTGTTTTTTTCATGTTTCATTTGATAACAGATCTTGAATTAAGAAATGACAGCAAATTAACGTCGTCTTCCTAGGGTTCTCTCAGGCTCTGAGGGTTAGAATTTTCAGGACACAGCTTGGAGAAAACTGGAGAAGGGACTAAGCTCTCGCTCCCTTTTGAAACCAGATTGCTTGATAAAGGTGTAAAAATGCTATATAAATATATACATATATATTTGGACAGCATATGTAGGTATATATGTATATATATTACATACATGGTAGTTAAAGAAGAACAAAGTCACGCAAAGTTAACATGAAGGAAACTGTGACAATCTAGGTGAAATTAGCCTGAGTAGGAGAGGCAACCGGCTTACAGAGGAACAGGTATCTGCAGACACAGGGTTATGGTCATAAGATTGGCTTCCGACGTGCTGATACAAGGTTGAGAATGCAATATACTAGCAGCAGGAGCCAAGAGCAATGTCCTTAGAGCCCCACAGTTACTCCTTACAGACTCAAAACCAACCAACCAAGACATGCACTTTCAACATGCACTGCTTTGAGTATAACATCTTTCACAAAGGATGGATGTGTAACAACTGGTTTCCTTGGAAAATTTCACACCAACAGAACGTTAACCCTTTCCTGTAAAACATTATACAAGCTCACGTCCTAATGCGACAGCGTTTTTCTCTGACACACTGAGAACACCCTGGGGTGGGGGTGTGCGTACGCAAGTAGATATATACACTGTTCATTAAGGCTTATGTAAATTAAAAAAGTGGTCCAAAGTATATCACATTTTCCTCCCCAGTTTTAAAATCTAAAGTATTAATACAAAGTTTGGAGTTTATAAGGAGTTTTTAAAAACACATCTCAGTCCTGAAATTGGCAGTTTTGACGTGACTTACCAGGACGTACCCCAATGCCTGAATGAGACAGAGGTAGTGCATGATCTTCTAGGGGACAGGAAGGAAGCAGGCTGGGCGGTTACCCTGCACAGCAGCACCCCCTACTGGCCAGGCAGAAAATGACACCAGAGAGCACCTCCCCCCTTCCCTCTCTCAGTACAGGGGTGCAGAGTGAGGGTGAGCAAGAGTGAAAGCGGAAAAGAGCAGATAGAGAGTGGAAAAGAGAGAGTAGGGCTGCCACAGCGGGTGGAGGCTGGAGAACTGATTAACCCAGGCTTTTAAAAAAATGTATTCTAAAATTTCAGAGGTGAGATACAATACTCTTAGGAAAATACAAGGGTTAACTGGTAGAACAATTTGAAAGTTACTGCATATGAACTTGGCTTTTCAGAGAGCCACCTGGGATCTGGCGAGATCAAAAACAGCAACAGCGTACGTTGTCGATGTAACACTGGGAGGTGCAGAAAGTGGTTCAAATACCTTGCAAACCATTTCTCAGGATCTGTCACTGTGTCCTTACGTGGGAGGAATGATTCATGCGAAGTCACTTTATATCATCTGCCATCTGAATTTAGGGAACTTCCACTGTCACTTGCCAAAGGGTCTTGGAAACAAAGATTAAGTATCTTAGGTGTTGCAGTGATGAGTGTACTGGCTACAGAAAAGTAAACAATAAACGTTTTGGGCCAACAAGTGACACCGATATGCTCACTGCTGCCTGCTCCGCGCCCAGGGTGGGGAGGCAGCACTGTCTGCAGTTGTTCCCGCCAAGCGGACTGCCCCCATTCCTCCTCAGGCCACCGAGGGGCAGGAATGGGAACACCCAGGATCCACAGGCAACTGTGATAACTGATGTTAAAAGACCCTCACCACGCAGCGTGCGAGCTCTGGCAGGAGAGTGAGTACAGCTTTGGCAGGGAGCTAAAGACACTGGACTAAGGGACTTGGGAGAAGACAGAGCTGGAGAGCCTGGCCTAGAGGCTAGGACCACTAGGATGGGGGACAGCACCCTCCTCTGCCAGGGCTGCCGGTGGGAGGTGGGGGCCTGAGGAACGAGCCAGCAACCTGCCCCATGCACAGCACATCACCCCTGCAATGACCTTATGAGATGAACGAACATGGCCTTCAAGACTTGGAGAACACAAGATATATGACCATTTGGGGCAAAAAGTGAAACTTCCAGAATTATTGAGGCCTATGGAATCTTATTTTGATTTTTTTTTTTTAAAAGCAAATCCCCAATCCAGCAATGTTTACTTGTCATTAAAACCAGATATTATTGATGGAAAGATGAACTAAAGTGTCATTCACAATTACTGCCTTTCAAGTATTCATGGAGCAGATTTTGATAATTCTTATCTGTTCCTGACTTAGAAATTGTCAGAATGATTTTTCTTTCATATTTCAAATGTTTCCTTTTTCAATACTTGGCTGAATTTGCATTTAGTGAATATTCTGATTTTTTTTTTCAATATACAGTTTGCAAAATGACAGAAGAATCCTAGTTCTTAGACTAGAATTGGATTTTTTCCTCCCATAATTACATGATCACTCTTAAAACCCACAAAAGCTCACTGCTCCTCCACTTGGGCTTTCACATGAGTTTTAAAAGAAAATAGAATATGGACTATCAGGGTTTACAAAAGGGGATTTTTGCCACTGAGACAATTTGTTATGTCGACTGTAGGGGAAAAACACCACCAATAGACAAAAATAACTGAGTAATATTATTTTTGATAATTACTTAACACCTAAGCTTTCTGATCACTACTAGGTATACTTTTAAACCAATATGGAAAAGGAGCCAATATTCAGCTCTGTAGAAATCCACCTTCTTTTAGAAACCTCAGGCCTCTGCACCCCTATAGACAACTCATCTGCAACCACAAAACGTTCAAGGCTTCTCACGTGCCACCCAGAGCTGGGTAACAACGAGCAATTTCTTACGCCAAGGGGTCCTTATGACCTAACACAGCTCCCGGAACCACAATTTTTTGGTCTTATCGACGAATGGCACGACATCAAATCTCTAGTGTCGTCTAACTGCCGCAAGAGGGTTCAGGACAACGCAGGTTAAAAAGGACACAGCAGGGTCGCAGAACTCCCAAGCCTCGGGCATTTTCACAAAACACAACAGACTTCCGCAACATAGACTTGCAAGTGGAAAAGAATGGAACTGCGCAGATACCCTCAATCCTCTACCATGACCAGCTCGACGGCTTGACCTCTCTGGGTCACATCAAGTCTTCTCTGTCACTGCTAATCTGGCACACGACAGACAACTCGGGCAGTACACAATAGACACGACTCGGGCAGTCTCGAAGCATGCAACAGGTCATAGATAACAAAACTCAGATCAAGTGTGTATTCAATCTTTGTAGTTGCGCAAGAATCACACAATGATAGGGAGGACAGGTCTGTAGGCTCAGCTTCACATCCGGGTATTTATACGCTAGCAGCCAGATTCGCAACTGATAGATATTGCACCGGAAGGACGTGTGTGGGGAGAAGAAATAATCATCACATTTAATGTTTATGATAAAAAAACAAAAACAAAAAACCAGATATGACCTCCACGTAGTACATGAAGTGCCTTTGGAACCGGTGCAGCTAGAACAGAAGTGGGTTATGTGGCTACCATTAGCAAACGCATACAAAGAAGAGACTAGACAGATCTGGTTTCCACAGTTTCAAATCAAGCAGTGCCAAGTTTCATTCAAAATTTCTCTACTACAAATGGCGAGGAGGAAATAGAATAAAAGAATGTCTGTACAGCATCAGGAAGGGTTAAGTAATTTCTCTTACGAGAAATGGTAGTCCAACCCTGTCTCAAATGTGTTATAGCACACGTAATTACTTCTAAGGAATAATGGTGTGATTCCTTTCAAGTCAACACAAAATTTGTCATGCTATGTTACAAGTCTCGCAGCCTGTAGCTATTATCTAGATTTGTACAAAAAGTCAAAAATGTAATACCCAGTTTTTCTTTCTGAGTATGGAAAAAAAAAATATCATTATGTTTAGTGTTATACTGGAATGGGAAGTTCTCTCAAAGTACTTGTCTGTAGTAGGTTTTCGGGCCAAAAGTTAGGCTTCCAATTCTAATAGAGGGTGGAGGTGTCAAAGGACTTCAAAAATAAAAATGTCATTGTCATTAAGCCTGGTATGAAATTCAAATATAAAAAAAAAAAAAAATGCTCACTTTTCCAAGGACATGAGACATCTTTAATTGTAATTAAATAAAATCTGAAAATCGGTCTAAATCATTTTAAAAAGTAAACATGAGTTGTAATACCATACCTGTAGAGTGATTAATTCCATTCATTGTCATTAGAAAGTATGTAAAATATTTATTAAGGGCTTTGCCTGCAGAGGCACAACATAAATAGCGTAAGTCCTCCTGAAATGTAATTAGTGTATATATCAACCAGTCGATAATTTGTGGTGGGAAGCGCAGGGACTCGAGCTGGGGCCGGGTTCCCGCGTCTGAACGTGGACGAGTGCGCAGCGAAGGCTCAGCTCCAGGGGCCACGCCTGCAGCCGCTCTTCTGCCATCGTCTCCGCAGAAGTCTGTCAGGCAAATGCAAAAGTGCAAGCAGAACTTGCTCGAAGAACAACCACCCCCGAGGCAGGGCGTGCTGCTTAATCCACCCCTTCAAATCCTTGAGCATTTTCCACGGCCATGAGAAGTTTCTCTCGCAGATCTTCAAAGGTTTCGTATGGAGGTAAGTCAAGGCGATTAAAGCTGAAAAAGGAACAGAGAGTAGAGGTGAAAAGCCACGGCGTCACCCCCTAGGTTGGGCTGATGGGGTATGATGTTTGAGCAAGAGAATAAAAAAAAAAGCTTCCCCTAATAATTTTGAATCCCAAAGAATAAATTCTAGCAATGAAACCATCCACACCAAATAGGTTATATAACCTACAGAGAGGAGAAAACAATTTTCTGACAGTCCAGGAAACCTTTGCCACGGCCAGATGTGGATCTTGGTAGAGTGCTGGTGAGAGGGCAGACACGAGATGCAAGCAGCTCACGTACACACCTGGATTTCCAAATGCGTGGCACGCAGAGAATTTACACTTTTGGAGTTACACATATATTGAGGCTGTGCCTATCCCTAATGCTACTTATTCTACATTAAGGCCTCAAGCCAAGCTTTTCTCTATTAATTCATTTTGTTTTCATCGCAACCCTGTGAGGCAAGTGATGTCATCTCATTCTGCAGAGGCAGATCTGGAAGCAGAGAGGTAAAGTCAGGGTGCCCGAGGTCACACTTCTAGTGACGGGGCAGACCCGTGAACAGAAGAACCCAGGATGTCTGGGGCTCCAGAACACCAACGTGAAGCTACCTGCTCTCGTCAAGGTCAGGCAAGTAATTGACATTTAAAATGGAAAGCTGCATTTATAAAAAAAAGCCCCTACGTATCCAGAGGCTTCATTTGGGGGGATGTAAAATCACGCTGGTGAGGGTGAGGTCTTCAGACAAATGGCTGGCCTCTGTGAGCAACCAAGTTCAAATTCTGGCTCCACCACTTGGCAGCTGTGTGACCTTGGGCAAGTTACCTCACCCCTCTGAGCCTGTTTGCTCATCTGTGAAATGGGGACACTGTTCACAGGGCTGCTGGGAGGATCAAATCAGCACGCATGAAGTGGGCTGATACATGATGATCAGTGTTACCATTTTTTTTTTTTTTTAAATAAAAAGAAACAGGGTCTTCTCACAATGTTGCCCAGATTGGATTCCAACTGCCAAGCTCAAGTGGTCCTCCTGCCTCAGCCCCGTGACCAGCTGGGCCCACAGGCTGGCACCTGCCGCCTTACCAGCCATCAGCGTGTCGCTCGCTCACTTAACATCTGCTGAGGGTCTGCCTGGAGCCTCTAGCCACAGCACCAGCGCCTGTGGGGGGCCCGCGGCGTGCATCTGTCACGAGAAAGGTCACGCGCACTCGCCACCGCTAATGACGACTCAGGAGGAGCTAATGTTCGCCACGTCCCCTCAGCCTTGTTTCGGCACCACGCCTGTGTGACCTCACTGAAGCCTGGCACCCAACCTGTAAGGTGGGTAAACGCTCCATCCCTACTTAATAGAGAAGGAACTTGAGACACAGAGAGGTTAGGTAACTTGCTCCAGGTCACACAGTAGGGGGAAAGCCAGGTTCAGCCCCAGGCTGGCTCAAGGCCCAGCTTTTCACCCGGGCCTATGCTGGCCCTGCTGTGAGCGCCACTCTGTCTGCATTTAAACCACCCCTCCAGGTGTAGATGTGTGACTCCAAGTATGAGCAGAACAACTTCTCATGTTTTAAAAGCTAGCCGTTGTCAGCAGCAGCAAGAAACTAATACACAACCACGGTGGGTCTTAACACCCCTGAACTGTTCCGCAAGTCCCCTTGAACTGAATGAACTCCACTCAGATTCCGTCACTGCCACTGAGCATTAGAAGACACAGAGAATGACACTGTGCTTCTCAAATGGGGGTTCCTGGACACACAGGAATCCTAGAAGTCTTAAAGTTTTTAACTTGTTTTCATATTGATAATGATCTAAAAACATCACTTTACCAGTTATAAAGACAGAACCTGCACGTGCAGATGGCACTTAACAGACCCTGTGGCAAGTGGTGGCTTCGGTCTTTCCGGTGGGGGCTTCACAGCCCAGGGCCCTCCCTGTGGGGGCCGAACACCTCTTCTCGGGGATCTGATTACTAAAAGGTCCACGGAGCATTCACGTTTGAGAAACGCCGGCACAGCGCAGAGGGAGGGGCCAGTGAGGCAGTGCTCAGGCCTGAGCTCTGAGTCTTGCTGTTTAACTGCTCTGGGCCTCTCTTTTATCTGTAAGAAGTGGGTCGTAGTATCACCCACCTCCTGGAATTGTTGTGACAATTATGTGACTTAATCACATCAAGTGCCCAGGACAATGCCTGGAATGTAGTTAAGTGCTCAGTGAGTGTCGGTTCCATCACTTTTGTGGTCAGGAGACAGGGTCTGCCACTGAGGAGCTGGGTGACCTTGAGGAGGTCACTGTCTTCAGTGGCTTTAGCTTCCCCATACATAAGACAAATGAGATGATTTTGTAAAGGGTCTGCTTCAAAGAGCAGGCGGATCTGTGATTCCTGATAAAGAGTAATTTTAAATGTCCACGTAGCGACCTTTAACAGAACAATGAAATGAAGCCTTCTGCATGTCACACGCTCGACAGTCCCATCTGAGAGCTTAGTGCAAAGTGCCCTCGCAAAGAACCAATCTACCAGCTTTTGCTCTCTGGGTAGATCGGATTTTTATTACAAAGCTTAACTATGTAACTTACATTTTCATAAAGCATGGAAGGAACAGAACACATAGACGGCTGAATTTTATCGTGGAACTGCTGCTGTGAGGCAGCCAGTGAAGTTCCAGTTCCCTACGCCACAGCACAGTCAAGGTCAGGTTGGGAGGAGAGTGGCTCGAAGAGAAAGCAGGACAGTCCCTGCACCACCCCCCATACCAGCCAGTGCCGCGTGTCCACCTGCGCTCTTCGTCAGGTGGCCAGGTGGCCGGGGAGAGTGCTGCTAGGAAAACTATTTGGTTGCTTTATTTCTATGATACAGAGAGGAAAAGAAGTTTCGGCAAGAGCCTGCTGGGTGGTCTTCCTCCTCTAGGTAGCCCTTCCTGTGAGCTGTGAGTTTTCGATCCTGCCTGCCTACAGGGATCCGGGGAGCTTTGGAAATCCCACTGCCAGGCCACACGCTAGCCCAGGCATCCTCAAACTACGGCCCGAGGGCCACATGTGGGTGTTTTTGCCCGTTTGATTTTTTTTACTTCAAAATAAGGTATGTGCAGTGTGCATAGGAATTTGTTCATAGTTTTTTTAAAACTATAGTCCAGCCCTCCAATGGTCTGAGGGACAGAGAACTGGCCCCCTGTTTAAAAAGTTTGAGGACCCCTGCGCTAGACCAACCAAGTCCAAATCCTTGGCATCCGTATTATTTTTAAACGCTCTCTAGATGGTTCCCACATGCAGCCAAGGTTGAGAACTGAGTTCGGAGGTCTCATCTGGGCAGAACCCCGATTCAGTTGTGGCTGAAGCACGTGGGCTGCAGAGCAGAGGGAAAGAGGGAGCTATCCGTCCACAGAGGCACGGAGGGACAGGGCTGAATGCTAAACTGGTTCGCTAATTCGGTTCTATTTGAAGAGCCTAAAAAGAAAGTGCTTGTTTCATCAGAGGTGGTATATTTGGTGCAGACTCTAATTCTACCAGACCCAAGTTCAAATCCTGCGACCTGGGGATCTGTGAACTGTGGTGCTGGGCCAGCCTCCTGACAGCCCAGGAGGACAGTAACAGTAAACAATAAGGTTGCCATAAAGATCACTTAGTGCCTGACCCGCAGAAGATGACTGTGCCCAATAATTTAGCTCTTGCTAGTATTTGTCCCTGTGGGCGCTATGTCTGGCATACCCACAGTCCTGGGGCTCTGCCGGGTGCTGGCTGCCTTTGAACTGCGGCTATTGTAACCCAGAAAACCACATTTAACTCTGATACTGTTTGGAATAAAAGCTCTAAACTACCAAAACATTCTCACCCTAGAATAAAGGCAGAGAACCAGGGACAATGACCATTCTGCATAGTCACCAATCTCAGGCTGGAGTCAACTTGCCTTGAAGGGTCTCAATGGCAGTGACCTTATTCACTCCGTTCACAGTCAAATGAATGGTACAAATGGGGGAAAAAGACCTTTCTGGCAAAGCAAGGGAGTCAAACAGAAGCAAAAATTCTTTCACGGCTGGCACTTCTAGTTTAAGGGAGGGTGTTTCCCGCAGGGAGTGTCCTGTTGTTTATGTAAGTTCAGCAGGGTCGAGGCAGGCTCTGAAGCCCCTCATGCATGAGAAAAGCAGGGCTAAGCTGCTCACCATTTTCTAGAAGGCCCACTTTCACCGCTTCCTACGGAACAGGAAATAAAAGCCTGTGCGGGAAACCCAACACGAGGGACATGGGAACTTGGATTAGCAAGAGCGCACTGAACTCTGCTTTAAAGAACTGATCGCGCCAAGCCTGCATGTGTGCTGGGTTTTATGTAACTCTTGGAAGGAAAGCACGGAGACCCCCCCCCCCCCCCGCCGCGCCCCGAATCCTGCGAGGGCAGCCGCGCTCCACCCGTCACCCTGGGCAACGGGTCACTGGTCAGACCACTTATACTCCTGGGCCGCGATCACATTATTACTCAATTCCAGGGAATTAAGAGCTATGGATGGAGACACGGAACCTTTTAAAAAGGATGTTTCTCCAGGGAATTTTATCCCAAACTCCAAACACCCAATGTAAGGTTAGAGTGAAAACTCAATCTGCTGAGAGCTGCCCTATCCACACCTGGTGAACAGTAAAACCTCTGTCACCCAGGACTGTCAGGGAAGGACAGGGTTGGGGAGGGGGTCCCCACAGCGCTGAGCCCTCTACGTGCCAGGCACACCGGGTGCGCTTGAATCCCGGTTTACGTTTTATGAGTACTACCGCACAATTTCTGTCTTCATTCGCACCACTGTCTTTGCGTTCTCCGAGCCATTTACGGCGGCACACAGCATTCTATAGTGTGGAGCCCAGCACCACGCGTAGCTAAGTGTATAAAATACTGCTTGTTGACAACTACATGTTTTTGTCACTCACCATGTGTGAGCTCTGGGCAGTTTTTCAGGACTGCCCCACTGCTCTATTGTAAACAGCTGAGGACCATTGGAACCTAGACAAGAAGAGAGAGAGAAACGTTAAGAGCGCTTGAGGCAGTAGAAGCAAGCTATGGTGTGACTTAACGGGAAGCGGGACAGACCAGCTACTGTCAGGGCAGGGTTTTCCCCAAGGGTGAGTCCTGAGACACTCTCTCTTGCGACAATATAATATTTATTTATTTATTTTTGAGATGGGGTCTTGCCCTGTCTCCCTGGCTGGAGTGCAGTGGTACAATCACAGCTCACTGCAGCCTAGAACTCCTGGACTCAAGCAATCTTCCTGCCTTAGCCTCCCCAGTAGCTAGAATGACAGGGGTATGCTACCACGTACCCTGCTATTTTTTTTTTTTTTGTAAAGACAGGCTGTCTCCCTGTGTTGCCCAGGCTGGTCTTAGACTCCCGGCCTCAACCTCCCAAAGTGCTGGGATTATAGGTGTGAGCCACTACACCTGGCTAATATTTAATATTTAATGTTGGGAGAAGTAAAACTACTGCACAACCTCATAACATAGACTCTGCACTACTTTCAGAAAGGAATCCCACAAGTTTAGCAGATGTAACAACATCTGCAAGGGCAGACAGGTACAGCCTCTCAATCGAACCCTGGAAATTTAAACCCAAAACTACTTTCGGGGGAAAAAAAATAAAATAAGATGTGACCTTCAGTGTGCAAAGCAGAAAGTGGTTTTTAAAAAAACCTACAGTAAGTACTAAGGAATTCTGTGACCTGGAGATGAGATGTCCTTTAAGTGATCAGTTTATAACCACATGGATGATTCTGCAAAACCCAGTTTTTAAAGGTATACCAAAAAACTGAGCTAGAAAAAAAAAAAAGAAAGAAAAAACAAAGAGAAGACCAACCCTCAAGGTTCTCTCCACAAACTGCTCCCCCTCCATCCCTCTGGGCAGAAGCACCTGTTGTCTATCTATGTGAAGGGCTGTTACTGAACCTACACACAGCACACTGTCCTAAACAGACTTTCCAGCTTGTGCAGCGAGAGAGGCAGAGTGCTCTTGGGCCAAGATGGATGCTTGGCCAGAAATTCGCAGGAGGACTGACTCTAACCACATCCTGTGCTCACCATAAAGTTCGGCAAATCCATTCATAGGTACTCGGGACGTCCCCGTGACAAACTGCAGTAACCGGATACGTTTTTCGGCGTCCATCAATAGCACAGCCTACGAACAGAGGCAGAAGGTCGTTACGTCCCCCACGTGACACGCCGCCCATGCTGCTGTAACGCAAGCGGGCACAGCTCCATCTCATTTAAGTTGCACTGTAAGACCCACAACGTTGACTCTGAAAACTGAGCCTTTTTTTTTTTTTATGGCCACCACAGTACCAGCCTCTCTCATCTTAGAGAGTGACTGATCACAATGTCTCTTTCTTCTTCTGCCAATATGCCAAAATAAATGATATAAAAAGCAAACTCTTTGATGGCATCGAGCTCATATTTCTGTGTGTGTGAAGGTGGCCAGTTCCCCCGAAGCCAGTTATAAATATACAGTGTTCAAGGAGCGTCAACCTAAGGGGAATCTGGGTTATGAGATGGGGTTTCAGATTGCAGACACATTCCCAAAGACAACATTTTATAAAAAGGAAAAAAAAAAAAATCAGAGGCAAGGATGGGGATCTAAAGCAATCTGTGCTGTGCATCTTACATATCTGAATTATTACTGGAATTGAGTTGGCTTTACTGGTAATGTTATATTTGAACTGCTATAGAAAAATATCCACAATTGAAGCTAAGTGAGACTTAGATTAGGATTTGAAGATTCTGCTTTTCCCTCTCTCTAGACTTCTGTTGGTACTTGAAATATTAACAATAGACACTTATAAATTTAGAAATTTAAAAAAGTTAGTGATTTCTTTTTCCTGTAAGTAAATAGCCAGGCTTTTCTTGGGTAACAGGTTTTTTAAAGTTAGTTCCCTGTCTCTTCCTTGGACTAACCTATTCCTATTTCATGTCCCTCCTAAGCTGAACAAAATGCAAACATCGGCCCAAAGATATTAAATTTCATTTGCATCTTGCGTTGAAAGATACAAAGATCAAAATATCTGTTGGAATTCGAAAAAAATGAAGACAATGACTTCTTACCAGGAAACGGTATCTTGGAAAAGCCAGCCCTAAAGCATGTTTGTGCCCTGGGAAATCACCATTCTTATTTACACTTCGGGACACTAGTTCCAGTTACTTCTGAAGCCAATTAATTCCTTTTCAGAATCATCTTACTCACTGGGCTCCTCCAACAGAAGCTGCTCTAACCGGGTTTTGTTAGGGATCACCTTGTTCAAGCCCAGCCGTCTACTAAAGTGACAGCACACGCACAGCGATGGCCACCAGCTCAGTCTGCCTCTTCTCCCCCCAGCAGGGCAGGGGCTAAACAGACACCAGTGTCAGCGCCGGTCCTGAAGTCAGACCGTACAAAGGACACCTCGGAGCCACCAGTTCTGATATAGGCGGAAGATCCCGGGGCGGGGGCTGGGCCCTGGAGTTACCTTCCAGAACCACTGAATGACAGGGTGATTCGGGCAGTAGCCGTTCTTGTAAATAGAATGCTGCCTCCAGTCATTCACGTCCACGTCGCCGAGGCCGCACATCAGCAACTGGGACAGAAATTAGCCAGATGTCAACAAGGCAGGGTGTAAAAGCTGAGGAATTCACAGTGAGAAATGACCTCTCCTCCGTGTCAGCATTTGGTCATCGTGCAAAGCAGGTTAGCTAGTAATGCGTAAAAACAAACGAAGGCGAATACTTGTTCCAAACTTGACCTGCGATAGCAGGTCACAGAGCACAGGTAATGAGGGTGACTTGATTCTAAGCCTGTGTAAGGCCGTGACATTTCACATTGGAAATAAAAACTCCACAATCACCTTCTCGACCCCTCTAGTCTTAAGCACAGAGCTCACGGATTTGCTTACACTCCGCCAGCAAACACACACAACCCCAGCTGTTCCTCCCTCCCGAGTGGTTATTTGTCTGAATATTTGAAAGAATCTCCCCACCCACAAAAGAATTAGTGCTTATGACAGCAAGAACTCATGTCCTCCGGAATGATCAATTCAGGTGATGACAAGTCACCTCCTCTGGCCAGAGGCCACTGAACTGCAGATGTGTGCTAAGGCAGGAATGGGTTCTCTGACTTAGCATTTGGTCTAAGGTTTGCTTTTCTTATTACGTAACTCTCCGACAGGAAAGGTTTCCCGTGGACAACGGGATATAATATTCCTGCAGAGGTACTAGAATAAAATGGAAAGAGAACTAAACTGGAATCCTGAAAACCAGGTTCCTAGGCCTGACTGTGCCAAAACCTTGCTGGGTGAACCCAGGGTCGTTAACTTCTCTCTGCCTCAGTTTCCCACCTGTACAATGAAAGGCTTGCAGTACATGATTTCAATGATGCCGAAACCTTGGCTCTAAATGATGCAGCAATTTTCCTTACCTTGTGCCCAGGGCCAAGAACCCAACTCAGCTCAGTGGGTTTATCTGGCATGTTCCAGAACTGCCCTCTCATGGGCAAGGAAACTATGGTTGACTATTTTTGTTATTCTTCACTCCCAAATCGCCCCACAAGTCCCATAAGAGACACAAGATAGAATTCATCCAAACTTACGCTCTGGGACATTATGTAGCAAAGAGAATATTAAAATATCATTTGTAAAGTAATGAGAAGTACTTTAAAAAAAAATCTACTTTACATAAAGTAATGTTTATAATACAAACCTCCAGCTCATTTTCATCAAAAATTTTAATCAAGTCAATAGGAAGCAGTTCTGTGAATCCCTGAAAGAAAAAAAAAAGATCACCCTAAATACCTTTCTCCTTGAAAAAGACAAATTTTATAGGAAGAACAAACTGTTTTGGTTAGCAAAAAAAAAAAACCATATTCTTTACTGATGATTCATACATCAGTGACATATTAGGTAACTACAGTTCTAAGAAAAATAGCATAGTAACAAACTGTGGAATCTAGAAGGTTCAGGCACTTGACTAATTTTTGAAACCTATGAAAATATGGGATACGGTAGCCAGGTGGATTCTAAAAGCCATTTATAACACCCTGCTGTGAGTCAGAGTGTCCTAAAATGCACAGGCCGCAGATGTGCGAGAGACGTGTTTAAAAATAAAGTGCCCAGGGCCTGGAGACAAAGCCCAGCAGGCGGCAGCGATCGGCGTGGGAGAGACCGAGCGCAGAGAACCGCGCTCTCGTTCCCAGCTCGTCACTGACTAGTGCAGCGACCCAGCACGTACATCACGTACAGGTGACAGGGCGAGGGGCTGGCTTAAGAGAGCATCGCCAAATGAGAACTTTGCATTGCTTCAGTGCAAATTCACAACGTGGATGTGGGGCGTTTTCCTAACAGATCTTTTAAGTAGCTACTACTATCAGATTCAGAAAGGGATTTTACTTTTGGTGAAAGTGAAACACTTTTTAAAATGATGACTCCTTCCCCCTTTGCTGGGGGCCTCTGGAAGGGGCCTGGGAGCATCACCGATATTAAAAACTTGGATCTGGGAGGTGCCTGCTTCAGACACAAAGCTGGAGCAGGTGGCCGGCTACAAAATAAAAACCTGGGTTAAGAAAATATGTTTTCTCCATCAGGTTCCTGATGGGAACCTGCCCTTACTCTGTTCTGCTCTGAGTCCTCAGACTTCTTGGACGCTGTCACTGCAGGTACCACTGGAAACTTCAAGACAATGGTTCTAGATCAAGTTTATAAAAAGTCTTCTTTAAAAAACATTTGAGACAAACAAAAAGCCAAGAGAAGCCAAGTAAGATAATACTTAAAAAAAAAAAAAGGTGGTGGCACACCAGCTGACACTCCTGTCCTGGAGGCTGGGCAGTGGTGCCAGCTGTGAGTCCCGGCCACCCCACGGTGTGTCCCCACTCCCACCCTGTCTCTCGGCGCGTGGCAGAGGACCCGGCAAGCACGGCTCACCTCCAGGAAGGCGTT
The DNA here is from genome assembly GCA_008750895.1 of Mirza zaza. Lineage (NCBI taxonomy): Eukaryota > Metazoa > Chordata > Mammalia > Primates > Cheirogaleidae > Mirza > Mirza zaza. Next base: position 151,292 of record VSMD01119637.1, on the reverse strand, counting down.
CATCTGCTTCTGGACCCTGTTCACAAATCTCCACTGGATGACCAGGCTGCGGGAGAAAACGGAACGACAGGTGACAACCTCGACCACCGCCAGCGCGCCCTGCTTTTCCGCGGCGTCACTGCTCCACTCCAGGCAGGGAGCGGAGAGAAACCTCTACAACAGCACGGCGCAGAGGAGGGTCTCCTGCCGCGCACCCACTGTGTATTCTCGAATTCCTTCAAGTAATACTGATCGTCCGTGAAAAACCTACAATCTCACTGAGGATTTCAAAAGAACAAGTGATTTCTCTTCCGATCAAGCCTCACTTGATCAAAGTTGCTTTACGAATGTAGAGAAAAGGTCACAGGTGTGAACAGTTACGTGTGCATAGCACGCACACACACGTGCACGTGTGTACAAATATTTGTAAAGAGAGTACTTGGCATAATGTAGTTTGTTACATGATATTTCCTTCTAGCATCCAATGTGCTGATATTCAACAATGACATATAAGCTTTATCAGCAAAACGACTGACACTCGCACTTTAATAACAAAGAGTGGCGGATGAATGGTAAGACCTCTTTAGGTAGCTGAAAGTCACTGAAACTATTTTCCCTGTGACAGTGTTTAGCATAGAGCAGCATTTATTACAAAGGCAGATTCACTCAGGAGTTCACCTAAGGTGTTTTGCTGCCACGAAGGCCTCTCAGCTCCGCAGTGGCTCCACAGTGACAGCCCGCGAGGACCAGCCTGCAGCACGATCCCCGCTCAGCCAAAATGAGGCTTTGCTCCGCTGGGCTGCAACTGTCAGCCCAACAGCACTCCTCTGCACCAGGGGAGCCCAGGTGCCATGGAGCAGCCAGAGATTTCAATCACACTTTTCTCAGTAAAGCTAGCTGAGACCCTGCCTGGCCCTGGCCCTGGCCCTGGCCCTGGCCCCCACCAAAACTGAACCCTGAAAGACTTAACCGCAAAGAATGATGCATGAGACATATCACACATGTCAGGCTCCTCGGACTTCAGACTTTAGTCACCCCGGGCTGCAGTGTTTTTTTAAAACCCACTCACAGTCTGTACTTCCCAAAGGAAGACAATGGTGTCTGCCAGGTCTTGAGGCCAGGAGTTCAAGACCAGCCTGAGCAACATAGCAAGCTAAGACTGTCCAAGTTCAGAATGAGTGTGTCAATTAACGTAGACAGGTAAGAATGGGAAGTATCTAACTTCCAAGTTTACTTATTCAGTGTAACAAGCTTTTGATTTGAGAGCGGAAAAAAGTCTGCTATGTGTTCCACTCTTTGTTAGGGTTTTAAGTAGCGATTCTAACACACTCCATTTCTTCTTAAGTAGGAAGGACAATAGGTTTTCCTTCATAGATCACACTAGAAGATGCTAAGACCTTCAGTCACTTGTCTGAATTCAAGACCTATGACCAATTTCAAATAAGAAAGGAGGGCGTCCAAGCTTGCTGAAACACAGCACTGAAAGCCAAATGGAGCTCAGGCCACTGCAGTCCCCCTAAGATGAGCAGAAACCAGGTCCCGGGAACCCATACCTGCCACGCTTACCTTGTCCCTGCACCAGGGCTAGGCCAGTGGGGGCAACCTAGCAATCTTTGAAAGATCCCAGAATTATGTGTTGAAACACACACATATATATGGAAAATATAATGTTCCTGGTATAAATGTCCTAGGATTACTTAACAGCTAGATTTCCAAAAGGACTCATTTTATTCCACCAACTGAGGCTAAGATCCAATAAGGAAAATTACAAATATCAGAAGCGATTCATTATATTTGTACATGCTGAATTCTTCCTATCCATTTTAACTACTTTTGTACATTTCCATTATAGAAAAGAAGTTAGGAGAGAACCAATACATTTTATCTTTGCTGGTTCCTAATTTTACATCGCTGGTCCTTGACACTGTGATCCACTGTTGCAATTTTATTTATTTCTTATTTTTTTTTGAGACAGAGTCTCTCTCTGTTGCCCTGGGTAGAGTGTAGTGGTGTCACTCTAGCTCACTGCAATCTTAAACTCCTGGGCTCAAGCAATCCTTCTGTCTCAGCCTCCTCAGTAGCTAGAACTACAGGCGCCCCCACCATTCCTGGCTAATTTTTCTTTTTTCTATAGAGACGGGAATCTTGGTATGTTGTTCAGGCTGGTCTCGAACTCCTGGCCTCAAGCAATCCTCCCACCTCGGCCTCCCACAGTGCTATCATTACAGACATGAGCCACCACGCCCAGTTTGCAATTCTAGATTTTAGATGTGAGATCCACACACTCCAAGAGTATCTGCCACACCGCTCAATGGTGCAAACCTTCTCTTCTTCCTTTGCCCCGTCACAGGGCAGCTCCCTGGAGCATGACACTGTCCTAGGCACACTTCCCATCCCATATCCAGCTTCCCACAAACCCAAGCCACAAAGGAACCCATATTGTTTTGAAAACTGACCAATAAACTCACACCCACAGCAAACACGAGCTGTTGTGGCAATGCACGTCGACCAAATATACCATTCAATTTATTAAAAAACTGTAAATATGTGTATACGTACTCGATATATTCCCTTTTGTTTTCATTTGTTACCATTATTTCTGACCCATTGGGCTTCAAATCCACTTGATATGTCTGTAATTACAAAGATAAAACAATAATCACCATCATGAAGTTATTTTGTATACTATTACTGAGTAATAATGTCTTATTATAAAAGGAAGATAAGCAGAATTTATTCAGAAATACTTCCCAGCAAATGGGCTCTGTACACCAGAGAATTTTTAATGAGGCTTATAAATTGTTAAGATGTTACACATTTAGAGATGTTATCATCACAGGCAAGTTATTTTATGGTTATTTATGAGTTTTAATTATTCTTCATACATTAGCAATAATGGGAAAGAGTAACACTGTTTCATCTGCCATTCATTTATCAAGAAATTAATTATGTTTAACAGAGAAAAGAACACGGTACATCCAGCAAAACTGCAGAGATCCAAATTCTAATGCATTTTGTTTCTGTAAATTAAATTTTATGGTCGTAAAAAAAGGATGCATGGAATTTCTTTCAGAGAGGCAAACATAGGCGCTTTAAAAAACAAAAACAAAGACAGACAGACAGAAGCTTAAGAAGCCAGGCTGAACAGATGGATTTATCTGCCTTCCCAAGACCCACAGACATTTATTTGCATCAGGACACCTTCTCCTGGCCCATGTGCCCGGAGCTCCTTGCCTCAGAGCCACCCACGGTCATCAACAAGTGCATCAGCTGACACCAGGCAAGTCCCCCTACGCTGTGGACTAGTCCCACCATGACATATGAAGCCATGATTAGCACAAGGGAAGGGAGAGAGGCCGATCATTCTAGAATAAAATGTTTATTCTCGCTGAAGAAATTTCGGGGAAAAAAGGTGGAAAAATATGCCACCTACAATTCCCCTGCTGGAATAAAGCCACATGACTATTTTGGTGGGATTCCTTGTGGTTTCTTTTCCCACATCTGCCTGGCCGTACTACAGAGCAGACCACGCCAGGGGGAGAGTGTTTTCCAGAAAGAGTGTCAGGGTTCTAACTAGGATGAGGACACAGATTCCGATGGTCACTTCTGATGGGTCCTCATCCTCCGCTGCCAACCCCCAGGGGAACCCTGAGCCCTTCGGACCTGACGCCCACACCCCGTTTATCCCCGCACATTTTCTCTACGTACACGACTCTTGTTCCTGTTCACACTGAGGGCTTCTTAAATTAAAGCTCACTGATCACTGATGGAGTCCCTTTACATTTTCTTCTTTACTGGGAAAGGGATCTCGTTTCTCCACCACCTGACTGAACTCCATTTCCCACAAAGCCAGTTTAACTCTTTACTATGCCCAGTGTGGATTTTAATCCTGTTGCTGCATTTCTGGTTTTCCTGAAATCCTTCCTTATACCCCATTCCCTGCCACCATCCTCCCAGCTCACCCTGTCTTCTCCCGGTGGCATCTGCGCCTGCCCGGCACAGGGCATGTCTGGGACAGAGCATGCCAAACGGCTTTCACTTGGGGCTGGGGTGCAGACGTTTCCTACAGTAAAACATTTCCAGCTCTCTGCTGGTATTTTTGGAGGTTTTAGACCTTTTGTTCTATTTTTTAATAAGCCCCATATTGTATTGGTTTTTGGTTTTTCTTTTCCTTCTTTTATTCCTCCTCAAAGATTGCCTCGCTGCTCCCTTAGCTGGAGCCTTTCTTTTTTTTTTTTTTTTTTTTGAGGCAGAGTCTCATTCTGTTGCCCCAGCTAGAGTTCCGTGGCGTCAGCCTAGCTCACAGCAACCTCAAACTCCTGCGCTCAAGCAATCCTGCTGCCTCAGCCTCTCGAGTAGCTGGGACTATAGGCATGCGCCACCATGCCCGGCTAATTTTTTCTGTGTATTTTTAGCTGGCCAATTAATTTCTATTTTTAGTAGAGACGGGGTCTCACTCTTGCTCAGGCTGGTTTCAAACTCCTGACCTTGAGCAATCTGTGAGCCTCGGCCTCCCAGAGTGCTAGGATTACAGGCGTGAGCCACCATGCCCGGCCATCTGGAGCCTTTCTGGCAGATGATGGAGCCTTTCTAGCAGATCCACACCAGTGACCAATTAATAAATCCAAGCCCAGTCTTGGTACTGAGAAGGCTTTCAGCATAGCTCAGCGATGACAATGCTAAGATCGAACCTTCCTCCCCTCTATCCCCCATGGCTCTCTGGTGTTCTAGGAAGGTGACACAGATAAACATCCCAAAGCCCTGCAATATGCTCCTGCCAGCGTTCAGTCTTCCCTCTTCCTCTGCTCGCCGGGCCTCCCCAGGTGCTGCAGCTTCCAGAGAGCCGCTGAATGAGAGGTCAGACAGGGACAAGGCAGGGAGGGGAGACGGAAGGAGAAAAACACCCCCTCCACCCTTCCTTTGTCATCTATCAACGGTGACAAAGAGCAAACTGAGCCATCGTGGCAGAGAGTAGAGAAATGGTTCCATCTACACTACTGCTTGGGGTCCAACCGGTTCAATCTTTATGGAAGACATCTGGGCAACAGGCATCAAAACTTTAAAGTGTATATCCCTTTTCACAATAATTTCTCTTTCAAAATTTATGCTAAAGGAAGAAAATTAGTCAAGTATACAAAATATGGATTCTAGGATTACAGTTTATGTGTTGCATATACGAATATTCCAAGATTATACAGAACTGTATGTTTAGTTAGTAAATATGAATGAAATAGCTTTACATGCCTGCCAACAGGCATGGTTAAAAACACATGGCACATCTACAACACGGAATTCACTATAGCAATTAAAATAGTATAGATGGATATATGTGGATATATGATGTGGAAAGGTATCTGTGATATATTAATTTGAAAACCATATACACACAGTACAATTCCATTTCCATAAAAAATATCTGGCGTGTGTGTGCTTAAAAGGAATAATCCCGGAAGATATTAACCAAAATTTTAATCAAGGGTTTTCTTGAAATAGTGGGAATGACAGATGATATCTATTTTCATTGTACTGGCTTTATTTTTATTATAAAAGTTGACATTTTATAATCAGATAAACTAACAAAACTGTTTTTGAAAGAAAAAAAGAAAGGGATCATACTATCTGTGGTAAGTAAGGAGACTGTGGCAATACATCCCTCTGTGGGCAGCTGTCCGGTTCTGTGGCTGATTCTGACTGTGGGTTTCTCCCCGGGGCAGGGAGGGGAGGGCTTGGGGACGGGCACAGCAAGGGTGGTTTTCAGTTCTGCTCCCTAAGCCACTGGGTTAGGGAAACACCCCCCAGATTCCGGCCACAGGCGCTTCCCAGTTCAAGCACCTGCTGGTGTTCAATTTCCATCCCCCTGGGGATCTTCGCAGATGGCGCTTATGCGGGAAGCGGTGACCGCTGTTCAGATCCCACTTCTCGGCCTGGCCACCAGGGCTGGCTGTCAGATGGCCCCTGCGTTGCAGGAGCGGTGTCAGGCCCATCACAGGCTCAGTCACCGCATTGCTCCGAGCAGGCAGGTGCCATCGCTGGCTGGTCTGGGTAAGCGCGAGGCTCTGCAGGAGCTCAGAGGGCTGGGATGCAAGGCCAAGTGTGCCCGACTCCAGAGCCCGACTGCGCACAGCTTCTCCCACACACCTCCCTTATCTGCTCGTGCATCTGTCTACCTAGAGCCTTGCTGTGCCTTCGCTCTCCCCCATACTTCACACTGCCTAATTTCAGACGTTGCCACCATAGGAGAAGAACTACGTGTCTTCACGATTGAGTGGCAGGTGCTACCTGGCATGGGGCTGTCAGCCCGAAGTGGGCTCACAGTGGCAGGGCATGTAGTGCAGAGGCAGAAGACTCGAGGGGCTCCCCCAACCCTGCCCACCCCCGTACAGGTGACACAGCCGGGCACTGGCACGGGTCCTGAGCGTGCACGGCACTCCCAGGAGGCGGCAGAGACCTGGGGAGGTATGGTGGCTTCCAGAAGGGACCAGCAGGAAACCACAGCTGGAGCTGGTGCCAGGACCCAGGCGCCTTCAGCACCTCCTCTGGGTGGATCCTGCCACCCTCGTCCACGTCCCACCACACTGAAGGCGCTTCTGCCCCAGCCCCGGCCTCCTGCTCCTGCACCGTCGTTCCTCATGTCTGCACTCTAGGCACCCTACGTGAAGAGCACTCCCACGTGCCTGGCACACGGCAGCGCTCGCTAAGCGCGTGTGGGAAGCAGAGAAGCTCCCATTTCTGGGCGTCTACCGGCTTGAGCACAAACCTCCCCCACTTCCTCGCAGAGCCAGCACGACCTCTGAGGCTGGACGACAGCCACAGAGCGAGAGTCCTTCCTGTGCCGAATGAAAAGCGCTGGAGTCACACACGCCTCCCCGACCTTCCAAAGACGCTTTATGCCATGTCTGAGAAGGTGGTTAACAGTTTGGCTCATGTTGGAGTCGGACCGAGTAAAGATCTGTTTTAGACTCCATTTTTGGATGCTGGACCAACACCCGCCCTGACGTGTGCTCACAAACCCGGTGGCACGTGGCCTCAGGGGGCAGTCAGCACCTGCGCCCCACCACGGACACCCCTCCCACCCACCGTCCCGGCCGGGCCTTCCGCACCCTCCCGGCGACATCAAAGCAACCGCGCCGACAGGACGGAGGCCTCTGAGTCAACTCTCACTTTCCACCTTCAAATTTCCTTGCTGCCCCATCTCTGTTCCCACATGGACGGTTTCTGCCTTTTCACTCGCTCCCAGCGTTTCTCCACCTTCCTGTTCGTCATCACTCCCTCAGGAACCTTTGTAGATGCCCCCGCCCCCCCAGTGGCCACCTCGCTCTGTGACATCTTAACAAACAGGCCCACAGTGCACCTGCGGGACTTACTCGTAGGGCCACAAACCACTCCGACAGCTGAGATGACTGTCTTCTCCAACAACCAGTTTTTGTCCCTGTGGAGGGGTCATTCCTGCTGAGAACGTGTATGCTAACCTAGCACAGCCCTGGCCCTAAAGAACTTTCCCGCATGACCGCTGACCACCCTCCCTCCCTCCTGCACAGCTTCTAGCGGCTCCTCCGCACAACCAAGCCACGTGCTGCTTTGCTGAGCAGGGAACCAGGAATTTCTACTTGTTACAGCTCTAAAGGGCCCCTCCTCTCGGGAGGGCGTGTGTGTGCACACCAGCACATGGGAATACGGTTTATCCTTCCTGCTTGGCATACGATAATCGTTCACATGTTGAAATTTCTTCAGTGGAAACGTTCTTGCGAGGTCCCAGAAACAAGCAAGCTCCAAATTCTCACCAATCAGAAAGAATAGAAATTGCCAATTAATGGTAACAGCTGCAGTTTCATGACAAGAAGCAACAGCCATCAAACTTCACAGTCTGTTATTTCTAAATTGGGAAAGGAAAAAAGAAAGAGCTCAAAACACTGCATGTCCATTTCACCTCGTGGCAACTGTACTTGCTGCCTTTCACTGAGGACGTGACTTGCTCTTTTGCCATCAGGGAGGCAGGGCCTTCCTCCCAGGTCAGGCAACTGCAGTGCCCAGGCAATGGTTTTGCAGGGGGCTGGGGGAGCTGGGAGGCTTGGACGGGCATCGTTAGTGCCTGTGCTTCCCCATCAACAACCATACTCTGAGCGCCCACCATGTGCCAGGCACTGTGCTAACGGCAAGGGCACAACGGTGAGGCGAGGCCTGGTGGGAGAGACAGAGGCCAAACGTGTACCCAGACAAACAGTCATCTGTGGTACACGCCACAAGGCAGGCATGGAAGATACTCGTGGTATGGGTTGAGGGCTGGAGTCTTTGAGGAAGGAACCTCTGAACTGGGCGTGGGAGGGAGTGTTTCCCTAGCAGGTGCGGCCTGAGCAAAGGTCCTGGGGCAGGAAGGAGCTCTCTGTGTTCCAGGCGGCCAGTGGGGCCAGGCCCAGAAAGCACGAGGGCAAGTCTGTGATGTGAAACAAGTCTGGAGGAGCAGCAGGTGTGGGGACGGGCCATGCAGGACCCCATGGGACAAATTAAGGATTTGGGTCGTTATCTCAAGGGCAGGGGGGCAGTCCCTGCCTCCCTCATTATAGGAGGCCGAGTCGATAAAAAGAGACCAGTTAGAGTGTACAAGAGAAGATGGCGGCTTGGACTTGGGCGCTGGTGGTGGGACAGAGGGAGAGTGGACTGACGTGAGGGATATTTGGGAGGCACAAGGACCAAGGCTTGGTGATGGGCTGGTGGGGCTGGGGGACGAGAGGACTACGTGGCTGCTGAACTCATTCCAAACTCCCTCCCAGAGCGCAGAACACATGAGTTCCCCAGTCATCAGGTCTGCTCTCTTAAAAAGACAGTAATTTAACAAATTGGGCACCTAATCACTACCTTACTCATCTCGTGCGTCTATCCCTGGTTATTAATGGCTCTGCCTGGTTCTACCCAAAGTCAGAAGGACCCGCGACATTAAAGGAGAAGGTTTCAGAATTATTTTTAATGAATATCTGGCATGAACTGAAATGATAATCAGAACCTTTATTAGAAGTCTACTGAAAAATCCAAACATCCTGTGTTTGGTTTCATTTTCTAAGTGGAAACGGTTACATTTAGCCAACTAAGGAAGGTTTCCCAGATCATCTGCTTCTAACTTTGGCTCTGCCAATAATTTTTTGAGATGTGTTATTTAAGGTGGTCAGATGGTTTTCTATAAGTGGAGACACAGAGACATTTTGTGTATGTGACACACAAGACTGACTTTAAGTCTTCCTTGGTTCTGTTTCTAGTCCTCCCTTCATATGTTAAAAATGAAGGGAAGACAGTGCCAGGACGACGATGCACGTCTCACCCTTTGAAAACTGACAGTGAAGCCTCTTCAACAGAGTTTAGCTTAAAAGTAAGGATGCCACAGAGAGTCAGTTGATTATGTTTTCTCGCACTCAGGACTTCTATTACTTACAACACTATTAACATCTTCTAAAAAAATAGGCACCACCACTCGTTCATGTGCTCAGTAAGCATTCAGTAGGCATCAACTACATGCTGAGTGCTGGACACACCAAGGACCTCAAGGGGCTTACTGTGTACAGTTCAGCCAGTACGTAGGGGCAGCATGAGCAGAGGGGATGGACAGAGAACGCATGCGTGTGCAAAGGGCACGGTACAGCCGGCAACGTGCACCAAGGCATGTCTGGAAATAGTGCGAGGGCTCGCTGTAGCTGAGAAGGTGAGAGGTGGGAAGGGTCGGGTCACCGGAGCTCCGGAGCCATGCTCACAGGTTCTCACTTACGCAGAAGGCCAGAGGACAACGGAGCAGAACTACTACATGTTCTGCTCTGCGTTTCAGAAATATTCCCTACGGGGGACGTCAGAGAACAGACTGGGACGGGGAGCGAGAGAGGGAATGAGGTGGCCGGCAGGAGGCTATTACAGCAACACAGTCAAGAAACAGGCAGAGAGTGAACCGGGGGAGCGTGAACAGGGACACAAGAAGGACAGGGAATCTACAAGACAAGGGCCTGGGGAGGCAGCACAACGACAGAGGGAGGATTCCAAGGAGACGCCCAAGCAGGGGAGGAGGGAAGGGGACGCCCTGAGTGTCTAGTCCTGGGGAGGCCCCTGGTGACCTGGAGGGGACAGCAGCCAGAAAAACGCCTCCTTGCCTCTCACGAGGTCCCCATGCAGGACAGCAGCCTCCACTTGTCTCTGAGGATTCTTCGGCATGAGGCACGATACGGAGCAACAACGGGGATGCGGGGTATGGGGTGGTGGTGGGTGGAGATTTTTAGTGGACCCGTCCACCATTTACATTAAGTCACAAGTCTCTCATCTCTGGTGCCCGTAAGTTCTTCTATGAGCTTCGCCTAGCCAACTGGGGAGGACCACACTGAGTCCCCGAGCTCCACCACGCCCAGGACTCACTGGTGACTGCAAGTTTTCTGGCTCGAACACATGACACGGAGTGACAAGCAATTTGTGTATTTATGTGATTGTTTTCTTGTTCAATAATTTTTGCCCCTAGTGGTCATTAATCTCTTTATAACGGGCGGCATTATCTTCTTTTCCGAGATTATCTAAGATTTCTCTAAACCAAGAGGGCAGGGACCTGATTTGTGACTTCCCCTGTAAGACCGGGCACAGCACTGTGCAGTCTGTGAAGCGACGGAGCCGTGATGGGTTTCTCTGATAGTGGGATGCACTTTCCATAATCTCTCAAGCAATAAAGAACAAAGCTATTTCAGTTTCCAGATGGCAGCCCTTGAAACGGGTTCCATGATCTAATTAACTCTGAGGCCATGAAGACTTGGTCTGAGACGGGAAATATCCCCGGGCTCTTATGAAAGGACAGGTACCAGGGTCAGGTGATCCCTGAGAACAGGTCCCAAGAGGCACCATTGTTACGAGGGAACAAGGGAATCCAAGGTTTCAGATTTAAGACGAACACATCCAAAGGCCCATAGGATGACAATGAAAATCCCAAGCAGGTGACTTTATCTTTGAAATTGACTTTAAGGATTGATCCAGCCTCAGTGACACCATAGGGGGGACAAAGCAAGACTGAGTGGTAGAACGACCCGAGCCTGCCATGCTGAGCCCTGGGAGGTGAGTGTTGCCATGACAACAGAAACCTAACGCAGGGGGAGAAGCCGGCGCCCCTAAACATACCCACTCTCGGGCATGGATTCACTTCAATATGCAAACAATCACCTATTTCCTAAAGAACCTAAATTCTAAAAGCGAGGCACAAATGAAACATTCACATTTGAATTTACTCGGGATTCGAAAGAGGTGCAAGTCCTTGCCCCAGAGGCCTCTTAGAGCTGCATGACTTTGCGGGAAGAGAGAAAGGGTTTGTACTTTTATTTTGGGAAGTGGCTTTCTGGCATGGTAGGAAGATCTTGCTATAATAAGCTGATAATTAACATCTAAAGCTCCTGGTGGTTGTTTTTAATCGTCCAGCAAAGTTGCATTGCAACCCGTGAAGAAGAAAACACTCTTCGAAAGGCGGAGAAGAGCTCCTTGGATTATCCGCACGTACCTGTCCGAAGTTTTCTTCATCTATACAGAACATGAGGTCCAGCTCAGTGGGGTCGTTTTCTAAGATCCATTTCAAAGAGTTGTAATATTCACTGTCCTATAGAGATGACATAGAAATTAACATTAAGTATTTTCCCCCCCCAAAATGCAAACCTGTTTGACTTCTTGCCAAGTTCAGAATTCTCAAGAATGACATCCCTCACTAATATGAGGTTTCCTGCTGCACCCCAAACTAAATCTTCCTCTTTAATTTAAAACATAAACAAAAAACATTTTGCTGGTGAGAGGGGTTTGTAGTTGAATCCTGTCCTCTGTGGAGCACCGTGGAGGGACCTACCCCAACGGAGACAGGGGACAGAGCTGCCACATACCTCGAGGCTGCACAGAATTTACCACGTAGAGACGGTACACTGCCCATCTTCAAAGAGTGGAAATATCAGAGAAAAACAGGAGGGATGGGGAACATTCTAACCAGATACCATGGTTTTAATTATGCCCTTTTCTGTGCTCGTCCTGCTCTCTCTGCAAGTTAATTTAAGCAAAAAGGGCAGCTGCTCCGACTTCAGAATCCAGAGCAGGTGGCGGAAGTGCCCTCAGCTCCCCTCTCTTTTCAGGCCCAGGTCTCTCTGAAAAGGGAAAAAATATGTGCACTGTATTTAAAGCACTAGCTGCCAGCATGCCGGGTAAACTCAGCCTGTAAGAGGCACGCGTATGCTCCTAGCTTCCTCATTGTACCGTAGTAAAAGCACGAGGTGAGAGCTGGAGAGAAAGCTGAGGGACCACGCACGCGCAAACCCACCCACCCACGATCCGCGGTGGCAGTGGGTCCGGGGCGCTGCCAGCCGCCTCCTCCCCTTCACGAGATGGGGAGGAGCAGAAACACCGGTCAGCGCTGGTCAGGGCCAGGGCCAATGACACAGGTGCTTCCGAACTCAAGGGACAGGACGCCAAAGTAGAGCTGCAAAGACCCCAAATGGCCAAAGATGCTCCCTGCCTGCCTGGTGCGTGCACCGGCATGCGGGTGACGCCTTCACAGCCTAGGGGCAGACAGCGGGGTACGCGGGAGTTAACAGAAACACAGAAGCAAGAGTACATGATGAAAAGAATGTCACTTTTTGTTTTTATAGAAAATCCTTTCAACTCTAAAATGGTCTGTGGAGGTAAAATCTAGTAAGTTAAATGCAACATGAAAACCCAAGTCGCTTTTTGGAGAACTTCTCATGGTGTTTACTTTCTCGCTCTCCTAAACTGCAGGTCACCTACTCTTCCGTGTCCAGGATGACTGTGTGGTACTCGTACTGTTTGGGCCTTTGTCTCTGCCATTTTTATGAGGTCAGAAAACAGAGATTCACCCTCTGTCCCTCTGTGTGGTGACACTCAGCACTAGCAGTTTTGGATGGAAAACACAGGCTACTATGGGGGCCCCGGCTGTCCCTTGATGTGATTCGTTCACACAAGTCTGTGCCGGGTCAGTAGGAGTCACTGAGCTGTGGCTGTATCCACCCTAAGTACCACGATTCTGGGAAATGTGAACAATGATTTGCTTATGACAGAAATGAGGGAGGTCAGCTGACTTCTCAGTGAAACGCTCCCTGCTGTGCAGACCGAACGACAGCACCCGTGACAACCGCTGCGACTACACGCACGGCCTCCAAGGCCTCCCTGTGAGGCGCGAGTGCCCCACCGTGGCCCGTGTGTGACCCGGATTTACTCACCACAGATTCCATGTCATTCAGAGTGATCTGCTTTCCCAGCATCATCTTGTAAAACGGTCTAATGAAGAAACCTAAAATATGGGAAAAACTGGGTTGAGTTTCCAGTCTCCAGTGCCGCTGTGTATTGGAGCCTGAGATAAAAGCTTGACCTGCTCTCGGCCTGAGTGAGAAACCGGGGTGGGAGGGCCGAGGACCTTCCACCGAGCCCCATGGATGGGGGAGGGGCTGCGCTGGGGGGAGGGGACAAAAGGCGCCTCCGGGCCAAGTTGGAGTCCGAGGCACAAACCAGGCCTATGAACCAACCAACCGGGGGAGCAAAGGGCCCTCCGGGCACAGCACTGTGCAGTCTGTGAAGTGACAGAGCCGTGATGGGTTCCTCTGATAGGGGGATACACTTTCGATAATCTCTCAAGCAATAAAGAACAAAGCTTTCAAGAACAAAGTCCTCCTGGACTCCCCCATTTGCACCTGTGTCTATTCACACCCTCCGAGAAGCCTCGCCTCCTCAGGCCAGTCCACGCTCCACACTCCTCTGAGCAGACCCCAGCTCTGCGCTCCGGTGCTGCCCCATCCTGGTGACAATGACACCCGCCCATCCTGCTGAAGTGACCCATGAGCCACGTAGGTTTCTCCTCTGAGTACTCATTGCATTCCCTTCTGCTCAGACACTATCCCTGTGATTCTTCTGCTTTTTTATCTCCTTCTCCCATTAAATATAAGTTCAGTGAGGTCATATCACATCTTATACTTCACTGTATTCCCCCACAGCAACTAACAGTGCCTTCTCTCTTGGCACAAGGTAGTAAAAGTTGACATTCTTCTAAGAGGGCTGAAGTGAATTTGAACTTGGCTGAAATAATCGATGGCATGAGTCCAAGGGTGAAAATTAAGATATATTCACACTACGCGCATACAAAGAGTGCGTGCAGTTTCCTTCTAGTCAGAACAAGGTGCTTACTCCCTGCCCCCTAAAAATAAAGTACGGAAATCAGACCATCAATATCCATTAGCAATTAAGAGTAAAAATATATTAAAGGGGAAAGGAAAATACAGAGGACATATCGATTATTTATTGGGATAGTTAAGGCTCCATAAATGCAATTAATATATTACTTCCCTGGACTTATCTTTCTCGTTAGTAGTTGCAATGTTAATCTTGCTTTCTTGTCTTCTGTCCTCAACCACTGTACCCCCAAATTATTAAAAAATACTTTTTACTCTTTGTCCTCACAGATGATCTCTGTAGTGTTTTCTTAAGGATGCTAAATTTGGTCATTTTGAAATGACCAAATCCATTAAAAAGTCTCTATCATAGATAATGACCAAATCCATTAAAAAGTCTCTATCATAGATACTGCCAGGTAGGGGGTTTGATTTCTAACGTCCAAGGTTAGAATCACTTACAATTTTTCCAGGATTTTTATGCTCTATATAAGAACAGAATTATTTTGTGTTATCTGTTTCAGAGTTAAGGTCTTAGCTGAGTTGTAACATTACTTTGAAATTAGTCTCTTCACATTAAAATAATAATAATTTGGGGACAAATGGAACAACAACAGGATATTGGATGGATTAGATCATTTTAATTAACTTTTCAATTAGCTTTTCCATCTGTCACCAAATCTAGCTCTCCCTAAAGAAAAGTTATTCTGGAAAACATACAAAATGTATAAATACAGAACGTTCTGTATTTATAAAGAAAGATATTTCTTTCTTGTACTTGTTATTTCTTTCTTGTATCTATGTATTTATAAAGAAAGATAAGTGCTTTACACTTAAGTTTTTAAAAAAGATTTTAAAGACTGTGCAGACACTACATCTGCAGCACCCAAATTAAGATGATACCAGGGAAAAGCACCTTCCTTGTGGGCAAAGTATAAAAAGACTTTATTGAATTAAGGAGAACTAGCGAAGCACCTGCTTAAAAATCTATGATATGAAAGATAAGACACCTATTAGGGAACCACAAACAGCACTGTCGTATTTTTATCAGTTCAAGACTTTTTAATAACTCACCATCTAAGAGTTTCCCGTGAAATACCGCCAGACCAGCAACTCTTCCAATGAAAGTGAAATAGGACAAATGATCTTCATTACAGAGGCCTGAATTGGGATTGATCTGAAGGGTGTAGTTGTCCCTTTTGGGGAGGAAGAGAGAAGAGAAGCTCAATCATATTTTCAAATAAGAAATGCAAGAATTGGAATTTTGCCTTGCTGCCTGTCACTCAAACCTTCACGCAGTGCCCCTGCGAACATTCTGTACCTAGTGGGAAAAGGTGTGAGCTATAAATAGAAAACACCACTAACCATTTCTTCAGCCCATTTCTGCGACCGACCATGAAGTCCACTAGAACTGATGCATATGCCCTATAAAGTAAGTTAAGCCATAGGAAACTGCTGATGCTTAACTATTTTTTGACCTCCAAAAGTGTCTTCCATGTATATGGTTCAGCCGGGTATCTTGGGAAGATGAGAAACCCCGCATAACGGCCATGCAGGGATTCCCAATGAAGTGCGTACTTTAGGTCATCTCTGTGATGAAGGGACATCAATCCTTCTGGAGGCTTTCGGTTTGGGCATAAGATCTTTTCCTGCTGGCCCAACCCTGGGTCTGTCTGACCACTGCTCTCCCCAGAAAAGACCTCATGGGCTTTGGGAAGAGGCTATGGCTAACTCAACAACGCAAACCTCCAGGAAGTTTTGGTGTGGCCAACGGTCCCTTTTTAACCTCACAGTTGTGAGCACCAGTGGTTTTCATACTGGGCGCCACAGACAGGGGGCATCTTACGGAATGTGGGTGAGAGGTGAGGATCTTGCCACCCTACCCTGCCCTCTCCTTTAATGGTTTTATCCATTGTACATGGTGGGCTTTCTCATGGGACTGACTCACAGTAACAATGACAACAAACAAATCGGGCAAAACTGAGGGATGTAGAGGCTGCCTTCCAAAGGAGCCGCCACCAGAGCAGCAGCAGGTGGGAGACGTGGGCGAACCTATGATAGCTTGGAGCCCAGCGCCGGACAGCTGCCCCACCGGGGCCTCGGGCGTGACCTACGCTGTGGAGGACCCACAGCCCAGGGGAGGAACGGCTGGCCTTGTAAGTAGCCAGTGTTCGACTGCCCAGAAAGCAGTTTCATCTGCCCTAGTCTCCAGGCCTGGCAATGACGAAATACTGACGCAAGGGGGGAACTTGGTTCTTCCCCTACAGGACGAGGGGACAGTCCTTTGTGTCCTCAAGCATGGGTCCTCAAAGTCCTGGTAATTTGCTTTTCAGTAGTGTGACTTCAGAAACCATTCTTGTTCACAAAAGAACTTTTCCCCAATTTTAATACCAACAGATTCTCATGTGGCATTAAAAGTCATGCTACTAACGAAAATGGCCTGTTGTTCCTTACCATAATAACCCACCCCATTTTCAATTTCGATGCCACGAACCAGGCAGACAAGAGTGGAATCGATTTGAGGGGTTCACAGAGCACATTCTTTCACCATGTGGAGTCAGAACCTGCTCTAGACTCGGGGGGGGGGGGGGCCCGAGGGGAGAGACTGAACTCAGTGGCACTGCTTGGTCTCGAGGCAGAGCACCACCCATTCCTTCACTTTCCCAGTGTGCTCTGCGTACTCACGTTGCAGAGTACTCGAAGAGGCCATAGTAGGGGTTGAACATCTCTTTGGACAGTAAGAAGAACCACTCTCTGGCCACGCCGCCATAGTCAAGACCTTTCTCTGATTCAAATTCAATCCACAGTCTAGCTTTTAGGACATCTGGTCTTTTCACAGACATGATTCTCCGATAGGACTCTTCAAATATGTTATTTCTGTGCAGTTTCATTTCGAACCTATTTGGAATATCAGCCTACACAAAAGAGAGAAAAAAAAAAAGCACATAATCATAAATATCCATCTTACTTCCTAATAAGAAAAAAACAATAAAGGGTAGAAATGATGGCAGTCTTCAAATAAACGAGCAGTGACGAATGGCTCCAACTGAGACTCTCGCCTTTGTGGGTTTCCCTAGCACAGACAGGAAGCCTCGCTGTGTCACGATGGGACACACAGCAACCCCCAGCAGCTGCTCGGGCGGACTCAGCAGCTGTGCCGCGGAGGAGAAACTCATCGCTGTCCCCTTTTATAAACAACTGTGGGCATTGAGCCACCAACGGCCACTGAGATTGAGTCAACTCTACATGCTGTTCCAGTCAAGGAAAGAGACTCTGGCCCAGAAAACGGAAACCTATAAATAATCCCCACCTGCCCAGGTTGGGACCATGCTCAACTCTGGCAGGGACTCCTGGTGGTGGATACGATCCACGGCATCTAGCGTAAATTTCATTCCCGCAGGGAGTGGGACCCTGGCCATGCCAAGTTTGGGGAAAGCATCCCAAAGTCTCTAATCCATTGACATGAAAATAATATTACGCTTGGCTGAGGTTGTGAGAACTGTCTCCAGGCAAGATGGGGTCCCGGGCTGGACCTTGCTTTCTGTAAGGAAGGATCTGCGGAGGCAGTTTCCAGGCAGAAGACACGGTAGCATTAAGCGCCACAGGGTGAGACTGGAATGAAGTCATCACCCTTTACCAGGGGATAGGACTCACAAATACACGCTAGGATTCTGTGCGTTCAAAAGGAGAGTTCTGAAGGCAGAGAATCATTTCAAAAGTGGATATTCACAAGCTACTTGGATTTGGACTTGGGAACAGGGAACAGAACCCTGAAGTGAGAGCAGAGACCGTGCCTGATCCAGAGAAGACGCCCAGGACGGGACGCATAGGCTGTGGGGAGGGGTAGGGACCACCGCTGGCAACGCACAGGCAAACTGGGACGTGCTGAATGGTGGTGGGGTCTCCCCTTTCCCCGACGGTGCACCCCCAGTGGTTGAGCAAACAGGAGAAAACTGCTAAAACCCACGCTAGAGAGGTGGAGTCAGCAAGTAAAGCAGAAGGCACAATGTGGAAGAGTTTGGGGGTGGCATGTTAGCAGAAAACGGAACATTGTGATTTAAAACGTTGACTATAAAAATCTCCTAATTCTCAGCTTTAAATTGCCAGTGAGAACTGTACTCAGAAAATCACACTTGGACCTCATACTTAATTAGTATACTTAAATATTATAAACTCTATATTGCAAATATAAATATTATGGTTAAAAAACCACACTTTTGATTTTCTAGGAAAGACATCAATTTTCTAACTAGGGTCTGGTTTCAGTAAGTAGGACAACCACACATAAGTGCAGGGACCTCCGAGACTTTTTGACTAGTGTCCTGAATTATTTTACATTTCATAAAAATCATTTCTGTCTTTTTAAGTATTACATAAGAAATTACCCTTGAGGTGATTTGATATGTAATACTGAGTTAATCTCCACTTACCATTTCTGTTAAAAAGAAAATTCAGATTGAAGATCCAGGTGGATCAAAGTGCAGTGGGAAAAGGAAGGTAATATTTTTAGTACACATATAAAAGAAACAAAACAAGTTGTTCTCACTGAAGTAACTTTGGTAACTTGCAAATGACTAAAAAACACATTTTTGGAAGATGTGATTTACTCACGGGTTTCTTTAATTTCTTCCTAAAGTAGTCATATTTCTGCTTAAATTCTCTGGAGTAAGGAACAGCCTGGAAGATAAATTTATAAATATACGTAATGCAAACAATACACTTAAAATTTTACGTATACTGAGCCAACATTCAGAGAATTTCATGAATCATAAACATTAAAAATCACCCTTCGTATTACCCATAGATGATGTACATAATGTCCACATGGGACATGGGGAAGTCCTAGAACTGATCAGGGTTAGTCAGCACTGAATGGGGCTTTCGCACTTGAAAACAGCTACATTGATATTCAAGAAATATTTAAGTGTATGCTGTGCAAACTCAGTGTGCTTTTCATGTGACTTCAGTCAGAATATGGGTCAGGGTGTAATTTTTTTTGGCTATAGTTTAGGGAAGTTACTGGTATGATACTTTACATACAACCCACAATGGCCTATAATGGTAATTTTGAAAGGTTTAATCTTTGTGGGGAGATAAAATGAGCAGAAAAGGACACTCTAATCAAGGAACATAAAATCAAGTAGATGGCATTCTTGAAAAGTTCCCAATTTAGATTTCGGAAGGTTTGTCCCTTAATATTTAGTGGTTTTTGGCAAGGATTTCTTTGAATATCAAATGTCTTATCTATAAAATAGGGTGATGGAACCAGGTGTGGGCTCGGGAACTGAGTTAACTATAATTATTGAAAAGTTCTGATATCTCTTCAGGCAAAAAAAATCCCAACATTTTAATGTAGTCACTTAAATAATCTTTATTTGCTATGTTGTAAAGTAGCTTATAATATCTTAGAGTCAGAGTCCTGACTTTAGGCTCTGGAAAAGGCTTGCAATATTTTTTTAGGAAGCAAAAGGACTGATTTCTGCATACACCCAGATGTAACTATGACAGTCTCATACTCAGAGCAACTCACTGCTTTTTAGCAAACAGTATGAATTTTGGCAGATAACACTTCTTCTGATATCATTTTGGACTAATAGAATGTACTGATCCTTAGTAAAATGTCCCCAGACTCCAAACCTTACACCTTTTACCATGCTTATTCTTGACAGAAAGAGAAGAAATGAACGAAAAGCTTCCATCCTTCATACTGTTTTAAGACATGATTATACAAATAACTGAAAACAAAACAAGCAACCACTCTTAACAGAAAATCGTGTCAGTGTTTTGCTTTGTAATTTGAGCAATAAAAACCTCATCTTTATGTATCTTAAGAACACTCTAAAGAAAATTTATACTGCCTATGGTCTGTTCTTAGTTTTTTAAGCCAGTCTTCATTTGACTTTCCATTCAACACTGATGTGACCACATAGCCCATTTATTTTGGGCAGTAGGGTGGTGAACCAGGGTCCTTCTGATTTCAAGAGTGTTCTTTTCTAAGAGCCCAAAGAGGCAAGAAAAACTTTATATTTCTCTGCTGCGCCCCTTTAAATAAAAAGATTTGTTCTGTAAAATTTGGATTCAGTCAAAAGGCTGCACTCAAGGATCCAGAAGGCCACATGTGGCCCATAAGGCTGCAGGTTCCCCACCCTTTTCTGATTCTTGGCAAGGCATGAACTTTGTCCATATCAGGACAATCACCAAAGTAAGGAAAACAATACGGTGTTCTGATGTAAGCTAATAAAGATATGTTTTTTGGTCTACCAACACAACATCCCATCACAAACTAGAGTTTCCCTCGAGTTTATTTCTCACTCTTTGGTGTTCCTTCGCTCATTCATTCAACAGATATTTCTTGAGCACCTACTCTGTGCAAGGCATTTTGAGTGCTGGGGAAATAATAGTAGATAAAAAGCAAAGGTTTCCTTCCCAGTCCCCTCCTGGAGCTTACGAGCTGCCAGGAGCAACAGGGAATGAGAAATAAATGTGGAAGACAATGACACAGCTCCCGTGGGGTTATTTCAGAGGAGCCCAGGGAGGGCGGCTCTGAGGAAGGGACACCGGAGCAGAAACCAGAGTGACAGGAAGGGACAGACCACGGCAGGAACAGGGGTGCTATGTCCCAAGGAGGGAAAGCGTTTGTGGGATGCCATAGCTGTAACTGTGATGGAGGGAACTAAACTGAAGAAATGACCTCCTTGCATGCTCTCCCGCCAGTTTTGCAAAACCCGAAACCTAGGGCAGGGCAGACTCTACTCCAGCCCACTCTGCAACGCGCGGTGTCTCCAGTAAGGACTTTCTCCAGTTAAGTAGGATTTGACGAGATGAATAAATCTGACCAGGCTCTTTCATTTCCAAAAGCCTGCGATTCCCAGCAGTTATTTTTTTGTTTTCTTCCCCCAACTGAAAATGGGAGGGGAAAAAAGCTTAAACAGTATATGTAAGTTCAATTGTCTTCAATGACAGGTTCCCCAAGGAAGAGATTTCAAAATGTTGCCCCTGCCCCAACTGTGACATCCATTCTCTTGCCTGCCTCGTAACCGGCAGGTGCTGAGTAGGTGTGGGTGGGAATCAGATGCCGAGTATTTCTGGTCTTTCTCCTGGGGAATGATGCATGAAAACTGAAAAATCATTACCTTCCTCCTATACTCATCTTTTCTGTCTAGAGGTAGTTCTCATGATAGAATGAGAAGAATACTTTTGTATATTCTCCTGAAAAGATTCCAACAACATACCGGGACACACGCATCCCTACAATGCAGCTTCTAAAGAGAGTTACAGGTATATTTATTGGACTGGACAGTCCAAATGATCTATTCCCTCTTGAAAATCTGGTATCTCATTTTTTCATGAGCAGTTTAACTTGTAAAATAAGCCTATCTGCAAAATTAACATGTCTGTTGATTAAAAAGCCTTTTGCTCTGTATTAAATATGAGTCCTTTTTTGTCCAGAATGTCAACCCGCCTTATTGTGCAAGTTAGGCCCAAGTGTCATCACTGTCCCGATGGTATTGGAACTCCTTGGACAGAAGGACTCACACCCAACGTGCGGACACTGGTGATGCCAGCATGTTTGGGGCTCCCGTCCTGATCCTGACGCTGTCCTGTCTTCCTGAGGAGATTGCTGTGGGTATCAAATCACGTGATTATAAAGTTCTCGGAAAAGTAAAAGTGTTACAGAAACATGAGATGGTACTAGTTCATTACCAGCAGCGTGCACCGGCAGCACTTAACACACGCTGTTAATGGTGATATCTGTCATACAGAGAGCTCACTGACTTATAAGAATGCTGCAAGCTGAGCTACCAGAACAAGGTCCCTCTACCTAAAATATGTGGACATGCAAGACCAACTCAGAATATTTTTAAAACTTGGGAAAAAGAGAAACTCTAGGTACCCAATAAAAAAGATGCAAAATTAGAGAAGTGGGTGATAGACCCAGACACACGGTGTTTGAACTCTGTTTTAATTCTCTCATGAGGACACTGAACGTGGCCTTCTGTCTACATGACCCAGAAAGGACAGAGTATCCTGCCTAAAACCTAACAACATCTGAAAAGGGGACAAGAAAATTCTACCCACCGGCCCAGGGAAGTTGCAAGAAAGCTTACCTTCTGTCCAGGACCATAAATGGAAGAAAAACAAAAAGAAACAGACCTGTAATAAATCCATACTCCAAGCCTCTACCGAAGTGGGTATGAGGTCCACAGTTACACTAATTAAGAAGCACATGAATCCAAGCCAAGAAGTTAACAGTAAATACAGGCCAGGACTTAGAAAAAGCCCCATAAGAAAAAAACAAATATGTGTGCGTGCTCGCTCTCCCTCTTGCATGCATGTACACACTTACACAAACGATAAACTGAACTAGACAACACGCTACCATTAAGGAGAGTCTATAGACATAATAAGTGGGAGATTTAACATTCCTAGGCCCAGAGATAACAGAATAATCTGAAAGAGGGTATGAAGTAAGTATTGAAAAAATGCTATAAGAGATACGAGAATTATAAAAAAAGGGAAAGAACAGGACAGAATAACTACAAGGACAGCACAGATTTTAAAAGACCAATTAGAACTTTGAGTAATTAAACATAGTCACTGAAATAATAAACACAATGAACTGATAGACTATAAAAAGTTCAAGAAAGAATTGGAAGAGCTGAATAATTACTCAAAATACAGTAATGAGAGAATGAGAGAGAGAGAGAGAGAGAGAGAGAGAGAGAAGGAAAGAGACAAGGAAGACAGCATGAAAGTAAACCAAGTACCCAATAGGGGTTATAGAAACAGATTATCAGAGAAAAATGTGAAAATGCAGTATGTGATGAAATAACAGCTGAGAATTTATATAGAACAGAGGGAAGACACGATTTTCATATTAAAGAATCACGAGTCCAAAGCAGAATAAACAAAGAGAAGTCCACACACAGATACATGACAGTGAAACTGCAGAACATCTAAGACACAGATAAAAATTCAAAAATCTCCAGAGAAAAGAGCAATTCACCTACACAGAAACAACAATCACACTGACAGCAAACTTCTCCTCGTCAGTTATGAAGGCGAGAAGACATGTAAGAATATCTCCAAGTACCGAAAGAAAGTTAATTGAGAATTCTATATCAGCTGAACTTCAAAGACGGAGAGGCGTTGTCACCACTCTCAGATTCACTCTACGCATGCTGCTGGGCAGGGGTCCTCACACCTGAGTAGGCAGCGGATTGCTGGGAGGGCTTCTTAGAACAAAGATTGTTGTATTCACCCCCAGAGTAGTGGATTCAGTAGGTCTGGGATAGGACCTGAAAACTTGTATTTCTAGCAAGTTCTTAGATGACAGTGATACTGCTGGTCATCAGAACACACACTGAGAATCAGAAACAGTGCTATACTCCATTAAGAAAAACACTTCACCCAGGGGGGAAAAAATGGATAAAATAATCAATGGTGGGCAAAGAAATTTATTTACATATAGGTAAAATTAAGTCAGCATTGACTGTTGGAAAAAAAAGATAAACTATTAATGACTATTTGGAAAGTTTAAAAGACAAGGTAGTTTTCAAATTCTGCCCAACAGTGACATGGAAAATGGGAGCGGGAAGAACAGCTCCCTGTGGTCTGGGGAGGGGTGCCCTGTGGTCTGACGTTATCCTGGAGGGAAGTGGAGAGTGATTAATTTTAACCTGAAGTATGTTGGCCAAAAAATTTAAAGTGAGCACTGAAAGAACAGAAAAGTACAACTAGCAAGCATGTAGAGAAAATAGAGTACTCTATCAATCTAACAGAAGGCAAGAAAGGAGAAAAAACATCACAAGAGAGACAGAAGATACACTAGACAAATACTAAGGAAGAAAGAAAGCGAATGTAATTCTATCCATCTCAGAGGAGACTGACGGAGCAACAGTCACCATGGAGACTTGGACACAAGTCTCTTGATTAGATTGGATAGTTGGAGAAAACAATAGTGAGAACATGGATAATTGGAACACGACTGGCTTGACCTCATGGACAGATAAAGAATTCTATCTCCAACCAAAGACACGACACACATTCTTTTAAAACACACACAAAAGATTTAGGAGAAATGACCAAGACTCTGAGAAGTTTCAAATATCTAATACTAAATAGTCTGTAGATAATATTCTGACAATGCAAAAAAATTAAAAATCAGTAAGAAATGATAGGCAAAAGCCCTCCCATACTCTCAGAAACTAAAAAAGCACATTTTAATTTATAAATTAAGGAGAAAAATCAAATGAAAATTGCCAAATATTTGGACATTTTGATAATAAAGGCCAAATGTCTACACTAAGTTGATAATTACCTAACTATACGTACTCCTACTGAAAGCAATGTCATTAACAATAACAATAAAAGAGCAAACAAGGCTCTTTCATTAATAGAAAACAAGAAAGAAACAGATATTTCCTGGGGGTAAATCTACCTGGATTTATGAGGCGGAACAATTTTAAGCAATAATTAACAAAAACTGGCAGTGTTTGAGCAAAGGTAACTGATACATGACAGAAATATCTGAAAAGGCTTCAAAAGTCTTCTGCCACTTGTAAACAGCATGGTTTTTGGAATTTACCTTATTTCTAATGATATAGAAGGGAAAACACTATTCTAACAACCAACTGTGACTGTGAATATACGTATCAAGAGGAAGCCATCATATTACAGTAAGGTAGTGTTTTTTACGGCTACATAAAGGAAAAAGTAGTTAACTGTTTTAAGCCAGTTATTACTGGGGACTCTGCCTAGGAAACCACACCAAAGTGGCTGAACAAATTCCACAAACAAATCCAGGAAGTAACAAAAGGAGTGTTAGTTATCAATGCACATTTGCAATGTTAATATTTTTTAAGTTTTCAAATGAACATATCTTAATTCAAAACATAGTTTGAATGGAATCAGATTAAAGCCATGAAATAGGTACTTTATACCTATAGGCTCCTTAGCTCGCCATGTTATACAACCAAGTTTATTTCCTTTTGCTCCTCTAGTTTTTCAAAAGAATCCCAAATCCGCAATCTTCTGCTAATCCCATTACATTTCCTACGATTCCAAATCACCTCCTCCCACTTGTGCAACCGCCGATAGCAGCTGCTGGCATGCACACACTCCAGAATGCGGGCTCATCTTGAAGACTCGTTCCCCAGCTTTTATGATATCAAGTGTCGGCTACTGCTACAGGACAGTGGGAGTCCCACTTCTTATGAACACAGCGTGCTGCAGTCTTTTGGGAGGTCACTACGCCGACATATCAGAACTGATCCTTTCCCCACCCAGCACACGTGAGGGGGGACCGTGAGAAAGTTCGTGGGTCAGCAGAGTGAGAGATGCTGAACTCTGCCAGCTCCCAAAGTGAGCTACAACCTCACCCAAACGCCTATAGATTTCTAAAGCTGGAAAAGATTTACATTTATGAGCATACATTTACTACCCCTGGCCTAAAGAGATGACAAAACTCTACAAATATGGGGCTTGGTTTTGCGTCGTACAAAAAAGAAGGGAGGAAATTTTGATTATGCTTTTAATCTAGTTTTTTACAACGGAGAAGGAAAAAAATGTTTAATTCTGCCATCACTGTCAAACCAGCTTCTTTTCTTTTGTAATGAAAGCCCTCACAAAAGGCAAATGCAGCTAGACCTTACCTGGAAGCTCTGGTAAGGAGAAGATGGGAGTAAAGTTTAACTACTCAATAACACCAGTCGCTTGGCATCAGTTATCAGTGATATACAAAGAAATGCACAGTTAGAGGCAACCAAAATCTTACACTAAAGAGTCAGAACTTGAGAATACTGACCGGACCAGTAATAGCTGGGTTCTGCAGTCTTGGGTCTTCCCATTGAGTAATTTTGCTATCTGAAAATGTTAAAAAAAATTAGCACATTAGTTCAAATCTATTCTATGTAAACAATGTTTTTGAAAGTAGTATTTGTGGATTTTTCAAAAGCTGTCCGTTATCCCCCCACCCTGAAAAGACAACTTAGTTATTTCAGAGTTAGAAGGCATGGTCTAGTATGGCAAATCCCCCTTACACTGCTTAGTTTAAAACACTGAATCAAAAATGCACAATTGAAGTCAAACCATCTATTCATACCATTTTTGGCAAGCAATCTGTCGAAAGTTTGATTATAAACTCCTGTTCTTTCAAGGATTTATAATTTGATTTTAATTTTCATTTCACTGAAAAAAAGGCATAAAAGTCTTAGTTCCCCAAAAGGCTAACACACACACACACACACACACGATTTTTTTCTCATTTCAAATACCTTATTTGCTTCAAGTATTGAAAAACTGCTTTCAGTTAAGAATCCTAGTCTGAACAAATGAATAATCCATCACATGCATCACTAACACACACGCAATAATCAAAGCAGCTAAAGGAAGTCCAAAAAACGAGAATTAGATACAGCAGAGGAAAATTCCAGAGAACGGTTTCCCTTTAGCTAAGTTGGCAAGAGGTAGTTTTCTTTCTCCCAAATGAGTCACAATGTGACCAGGACTATTCAATGCTACCCATACATTATTCTTTAAAGGACTGAATGAAGCTGATGGTGAACACGAAGTCCTTTATAAGAGTCTAAGCTTTCGAAACCACACAAGTTTCTACACAGTTACCATAAAGATCAATTTTGCAGCTAAGTATTGTCAATGCATGGTAGCCAGTTATCCATTCCCTTTTAGAGTCTGAGTCTAATCTTGCTTTTCCTTTTTGAGCCACCATATTTCAAATGAAAGAAATAGAAGGATGAGAAACCCAGTCAATTTAGCCACTATTAAAAGGTCTGGTAAGACTGTTGGCAGGAGAGACTAAAACAAAGTTTTACAGAATAACTAGAATTGTATTTTCTTTTAATTTTGTATATAAGATACCTGTGGTCAATTACTCAGCTGCTGGGCATACCTGGTCTTTGAGAAGAATGACATTATTCCTATGAGCATTACAGATTCAGTTCAAGATCTTCCCTTAATCCCCGCTACACCAGGCCTGAGACACAGAAGCTATTCAATAGCTATCAACCAAATGAATCAAGGAGTCTAAAAAAAAAGGTAAGTACTGAGCACTCATTGCTTTTCAAATTAAATCTTTAAGATGATTGAATATTGTTAATCTTGAAAATGTCTAACTTCTCAAGAAGAATTTATGAAGCAGGAAATAATTACATAACCTAATTATTTAAAAGACAAGGGCATTCTTATCTGTAATTCAATGTGTAGTCACATATCCCAGCTATGTTGGAAGACAGGATGACTAAACAACTTACAAGATGATTGCTTTCACAGTAAAATGGCCTAGGAAGGCATTATGATAGCAAAATTAGATGCCGAATTTTGCTAGAAAACTGTTTAGAAAGTGAGGTTTCATTCAGACAGTAAGACAGTTCCTAAATATTATTTATCATTATTTATCACTTATCCATTTTGGAGTGTCAGCCCGATAAAGCCTGTTCAGAGACAGGTATTCTGCAGCTTTCAAAGACCAAATTTTGGCAGAAAGGCAAATGAATTGAACTGTTTCACCGATGTGTACCCCTCCATTGCTTTCCGTTGACTAAATCTCGACAAATTACGGAGAACTGTCAGAAAGGTAGCATTAACAGCTAATGGGGTTCTCATAAACGGATCTTTTTCTTAAACAGTTTTTGGTTGCCTAATGTATGCTATCTGTGTTTAAGAGACCGTTTCAGCATGGTTGTGCAAAGGCAAAATAAACTTTAATCTCCAAGCAAATGGCTACAAACATCACACTGGTGCAGCTCAGCTCCACCAGGCTCTGCTCAGGGTCTACAGCACATCATTCCACCCCCAGGAGCGGAGAGGAGCCTCCTGGGGGCTATTCTGGGCAGAGGAATGAGGAAAACGTCTGAGAAGTGTGCTGGAGTAACCGGCAAACTGATTGGGGGGTCAGAAAGAACCCAGATATCCAAAAAGTAGGTACCCTGTGAACAGGAGCTGGACAAGCCTGCAGCTGGGGCTGCTGCTCCTTAAGCAAATCCTCTCTACTATTGTGACCAAGGGCAGTGACGGCCTGAGACCTTCCCCACTGACCCTCCACGAACCAGATTTCAAGTGACCACTTATCAAGCATCTACTATATATTATACTAGGTCTACGCACATCACTAGGGAAACAGATTTTTACTATTTCCAATGTACACTAGGATGGCCTCTTGCAATCGTGTTTTCCTGTTTTTTGGCTCCCTGTCGTATACCAAGAGCATTCACAACATTCTTTTCAGGCTGCGCGAAGCATCAGACCCCCAGCCAGAACACCGTCGAGATGTGTGAATGCGGTGTGTGTCACAGACCAAGGTTGTGTTGCTGGGAAAGACCTTGTTTCAGTAAACTGATCGGTGGTATTCACACCTGTCTCTGAAAACTGAAATTGTAATGCACCAACAACTAAGAAGGAAACTGTTTTTTTGTTGTTGTTGTTTTGAGTGAGAAACAGGGGCATGACCTCTCCCTTATTTTGGTGAATTCTCTGAAGAGTAGAATTATAACTAAGGAGCACATTAAGGGAAAAGTGGGGTATGCTCATATATTCAAGCACTTATGGCAGCAATTTTATGCTCACCGTGCAATTCTGGGAAGTAGGCAAGTCAGTATT
The DNA here is from genome assembly GCA_008750895.1 of Mirza zaza. NCBI lineage: Eukaryota > Metazoa > Chordata > Mammalia > Primates > Cheirogaleidae > Mirza > Mirza zaza. Next base: position 122,541 of record VSMD01119637.1, on the reverse strand, counting down.
TTTTCTAATCAAAGACAAAAGCTAAGCTTATGTACCTTGAAATATCTGATTTAAATGAAGGGTAACCCACCCCTCTAAATACACACAGGAATTCTGACTTTTGGTTTAATGCTGAACTGCTGGCCCTCTTACTTAATTTCATTTGTAATAACCCCTCAAACCCGTGTGCCTGAAAGCGAGGTCCCATCTCCAATGCACTCTGCCCTTTGTGACATCTGGGAGAGGCACTGTGGCTGTGAGACAGTGACCAGTCCTGTATGTAGAAGGTTTCCTCATGCCCAGACTTCTCAGCAAGTGGCTCGTTAATGTAATTTTGTTTAGTGACAAAAACATGAAGCTGGGGAAAGCTGGCAAGGACTTTCTGTTTATGAACCAAATAAAAACAAAGACCAAAATTCTACCAAGTTGCATGCATGATTTAAACTTTACACTGACTTACAGCCTTCTTTTTAAAATTCTTTTTCAGAAGTTTTAAGGAATATATAAACATGATTTTATGAAGAATATGTCACTTCAAAAAAGGACCAAAAAAAACCAAAAAACAAAAAAAACCCATCCCTCCCGCCCCCCATCAGCTAAAAGCAAACCTTTATTAGTTTAACTTTTTAGTTGAGATGAGAAACCACACATTTATTCATAGGTGCTGGAGCAAATGTCTACAGCAAATACACTACAACTTCAAGAAAAGAACTACCTACGTATTAGTGTGGTGGGTGCAAGGAAACATGCCACGAATAGAAAATAAGGTCAGAGCGGACACCTTGCCACAGGACCTCTGTTCTACAAAATGTACGTGCTGCTTCACGCACTGTTCACACACACATTTTCAACTACATCATCACTTCTAATCTTATTTTCTATTACCAGAGTGTATTTATTAAAAGCGCAAAAGTCAAGGGATCAACAACCAAAAAATTTTTTTAATTAAAAAAAAAAAAAGTTAATAGGTCACAAGATCAAATAGGGGGAAAGCTCGAGGGGCTACTTTCAAGCAAACGTGGGGTGAACGCACAGTACCGTAGGAGGGCACTGAGTCTCTGGTATCGTTCTCGCCACATACCACCTGGCTGCCTAGACGAGGAGTAGAACGACAAAGCTTTCACTACAATATCTGAATTATCCTCCCCACCCCCTGCACCTGCAATACTGACGTGTCCAGAAACAGAGCCTACTTACTGTGATCGATGTAAAACGTCCGGCCGTCCAAGTGGATTCTTTCTTCCCAACCAGGCTGGTATCCGGGGAAGGGAGAGGAGGAGAAAATACAAAAGTTAGCCAGCAGTCCCCAAACCAAAAGCAGAATTTAAAAACTGTAGGACACTTCTGTACTCTTCTCTCCTGGGGGTACATTTGTACATTGAGAATAAACTAAATTCAAACGTTTCAAGTTAACTCTTGAAGTTCAAGTTAACTCTTCAAGTTAACTCAATGTCTAGCAACACGCTTCATCACATGTTTGACAGTCTCAGATGCACCCCCTGTATGAAGAACAGGAAATGAGCTGCTATCTCAAAAGCTTCAAAGGGAAACTTCAGCACACCATGGAACAGATGAGTCTGAGGTTGCGTAGCTCAATTAATTAAATAAATATTGAATATTAAAGGAAGTGAGGAGGAGGGTTAATATAAAAGCATTAGACAATTACTTCACTCATGTTATCCAGGCAGCTGGACAATCTAATGCTGGTATTCTCTGCCATGAACTCTTGCTCTTCAAATTCGGGAATTAAATAGATTTGGATGACATTTTCCAAGATAAGGCTGGTATGCCCTTGTTATCTGAACTATCCCTATTTGCAATTGGAACCTCAGGAATCCAACAGATTCAGAAAAAATGCTTTCTTTCACTTTTCTGACCTCATTCTTCGGCATTTCCATCTGAACCCAGGAACCAAACAGATCTAGAGAGTTAAGGATATGTGTATAACTTCATGAATAATGACGGAAGCCTTGCTTTTTAAGCCTCAAATTTTGCCATAATATACCTACCATATACCAGGCAACAGAAAGGTCCTTCTGCTGGGAAAAATTAAAATTCCCATTTAAAAATAGTCTTAGGAGTGTAACCCCTACTGGCTCCCCAACAGCTTTTTTTTTTTTTTAATTGAGGATGGGCTGTTCAGGAGGGTGCATGTGAAGGTTCTGCTCAAAATCCAATCTGAAATAAATAGCTCAACTTCTACTCAGGCCCCAAAGAGAACAAACTGGTTAAAAGATCCGATTTATAAAAAGTTCACCAACACAGAGAAAAACTTAAAATATATTTGCAGGTTAAATGATTTATAGAAACTTTCTGTGTCTACTCGTGCCTTTGTCTTCCACACTGGTTTTATTATTTTTGTGCCTGTGACTAAACCAGCCATATGGATGGAATTCAGTGGTTGCTAAGTTGTAAAGTAAGTGAGCACAGCTGAAACTGACACCCGTAGAGAATGTCTCTTGCACATCCTAGCTATAGGTCTACCTTCCACTAGCAGCCGGCAATTCAGAAATCTCTTTCACAAGTACTAGGTACCATGTAAACTATAACATACGATTAGAATTCAGCTGAGCACCCCATTTTATATTAAGAAACAGACCAAGGGGACCCAGGAAGCCTGGAGAAAAAGAAGGCCAACAGGGCCCCTCCATCAACATTGGGAGACAGACGAATGGACATTTTTCAGACTGTTCCATGTGCCTCCAGTGTACTCACAGGAAGAGGGCCAAGGTCATTGGGGTTTAAGGATGCCTTTGACCGCATATGGACTGGAAATTTCAGGCGCGGATCTTCCTGCAAGAAAAAGGTAGAAGGCAGTAGATGTTAAGAGGGACTGTGTGTAGAGAACGGTTCCTTCCCTTCTGGAGCTGTGTGTTGCAAGGCAACCAGTGTGTGCATGGAACATGGGAAGGGTCCCATCTCTCTGCTTCATACAGGAAGCCTGGCTCACCACCTCTCAAGACAGATCATACATACTCTTCCTCCGTGTGCTGGGTGAAGAGAGGATAGTAAGGATACTTAAATAAAAGGTTAACCATTTCCCTGAGACTTTGAGAAGATGAAAGGGAGGAGAGTCCCAGAAATGATGCTACTATAGAAACCAGCAGCCAGAGACTAGACGCTACTCCACAGACAGGCAGTGGGGACAAGGCTTTGTAAATCTCCCGTGGATCCTGAACTCCTGGAGAGACCCCCAGCCTGACACGTGAGGAAGAACCACTCTGTCAGCACTTGTGTTTCCTGCAACTTCCCCACACTCCTTCCTAACTAAGCAGAGAACCTGAATCTGGCTTGTGAAGCCATGTGGCTACTCCACAGTCAGTCTGCTCCATCACATACAGTCACATACCCTACTACAGATCTTGATGAAATTCTGCAGACTAGGTTCTCATGTATGTCTTAATATTTAAGTTTACAAAAATACCTTTCTTAAGAGATATGCTTCATAAGATACCACAGAGAATCAGCAAAAGAGAAATACATACTCTGACCTCTTGGATCATGCTTTATGATTTACAAAGAACAGTCAAATGTGAGATCTGAAAACACTCCTTGTTAGGAGGTTGGGCACAAGATCTGCTTTGTTGGATGAGAATACTGAGTTTTAGAGAACAAGAAGTTGCTCAGAGGTTATGACCCTGAGTCTAAAATGAGCTGATTCTCATTTAAACAGACCCAATTAAAATGCAGTGTAACTTGGAGAATCCACATCTTTAAACTCAAAATATTAGAAAACGAATGACAGAACTTAGAATAAATGCATTGTCAATGAAATAAGACTAAGATTAAAAAACCAAGACTTTAAGACATTTGATGTGAACTTCATTCAATCAAAGCCTTTGTGGCTATCAAATTACTAAAAGATTTTCTGCTTTAACATCTTTCCAAGAACAGTGTAAGCCATAGATAGTATCACTGAATCCTAACAGTGTCAGATTTTGGAAACTGGCAAGAATCAAAGAGATCACAAACAATAAAACCAACCTTTGCTTTCTGTTAGCTACAGCAAACTTTCAATGGAAGAAATAAATCAAGTTAACAGTTTGTGATTAATATTGACCATGAACCTAATCTATTTTTAAAACGCAAAGTAAAGGTACGACAAAAGTCTAGCATTTTGTAGTATATTGGAACACGTACAGTATAAACAAATATGCTAAGTAGATTTGGGATTTAGAAAGTCCAAGAATCTGATAATCTGGTAAATGTTTGTGATGAGTTAACTATGGACAGAGGAAAAATTTAAAGGACTGAACTTTGCAAATGCTACCCATTCAATGCTACCTCTGAGCTGGACCAGGTAATGGCACAACTACCAGGGGACCCTTGGGACTGCACCCAGCCAATGACCGGGCCAGGTTTAGAGAAAGCCTGGGGCCGCTCTTCCACAGAAGCACCCAGGGCTTCTGAACTCTCCAAAAAAAGAAGGTGAAATTTTTAGAAAGTACCAGGGCATAGTGTGTTTGGGGGGTGGTATGGAGAATGAAGTAGAAAATAAACTCAACTTCACAGATCTGCTAAAATGGCCTTGCCCGGGAAGCTAGAATTCCTAGAATGTGAGGTCCAGTGGCATCATATCATTTTATTATACCAACAATAATCAAAACAATGCCAGCAGCTGCCATTAATCAAGCTCTGTGGGCTAAGGCTGGTGGTCACCACTGAATCTACCCTCCCCCGAACCACCTGAGCAGGTGGCATCCCCACGGCCGACCCGGCAGCTGAGTGGCAGCCAAGGTTCTGTATTAGTTTATTAGTTAGGGACGACTTTAGGGATGACAATGAGTTGGATACTAATGAGGTCTCAGAGATGTGAATACAAATGAATGGAATACTTAAAATAGGCTTGGCTGTTTGTTTCTCCCTTTCCTCAGCACGGCAAGGCAACTCTTTTGTGAGTAACTGCTTCCCTCAATCCAGCCGAAAGTGTTTTCAAACAGAATGCACAGATCATTACCATTTATAAAAAAGGCTTTCCTAACTTAAAATTATATACAATATGGGAATACCGGCTGGTTAAAAAACAACTGTACTTTTTTCCCCTTTATTTTGTCAATCCGAGAAAAGACCAGCAATCATGCCTAGGCTATAGTGAGTTTTACTAGTTTGAACTTGGACAGAAAACAAACCTAGAACTTAACTAGGGTGTAATCTACCTTGCTTCAAAATAAGCCGATCCTTCGTCCTACGAAAGGCACAAATACACTAACACAGGTTGGGTAACCCTTATCTGAAATGCTTGGGACCAGAAGTGTTTCAGATTTTGGAATATTTGCATCATCTTTGTTCAGCATTCTTAAACCAGAAATCTGCAGTCTAAAATGTTCCAATGAGCACTGACTTTGAGTGTCACGTGGTGCTCAAAACATGTTACATTCTGGAGTGCTTTGGATTTTCGAACGAGGGCTACCCAACCTGTACACGTGTGCTTTGAGCGGCTCCCTTAGCAGAAGGGTGAGCTGCAGTCTCTCCTCAGCCACCTGGTGGCCTCCAGCATGTATTCACCGGAAAGGCTGACCCAGGTGGGGACAAAGCCAGCCAACATTTTCTGTCTTTTGTGGGGGGTGAGGTCAGGAGGCTTTATTCCAAATAGACTGCTGGCATACAGTCTTCATTATCTGTGTGTGTGAAAGGCTGCATTTTATAAATATGCCTCAAATGGAATCTTCCTCTCTCAACGTACACAGGGCACGTAGGCCTGAATCTTTTCATGACTCTCCTCAGTGCAAGAACCAGCAGCAGTGAGCAGGCAGGGCCAGTACTACTGTCATTGTTCTCAACCTGTCCTGCCAGTTTTTTTCCTTTTTCTAGTGTGATGCTCAACTCTAAGAATAGCTATGCTATTCTTTCTCTCTTTTAAAAAAACAAAGCAAACCCCAAAACCAACTCAAAACAGACTATAAGCTGAAATTTATCTTAACGCTTCCCTCCATCCTTTGTCAAAATGAACAGGCGATTTACAGCCTGTCTTCCACAGTGAGAATTCTGCCCAGGCCTTTGTTTAGAAGAGGTCAGTGACACAGCTGTGTCAGCATGTCTGCGTTTAGTGAAGAAGGGCAGTAACTTGTGGAATTTCCAGTTGTTAACCTTAAGGCTTTCCCACAATGGCAGCAACAAAACGTGGTTGTAACAAATTGAGATGTTACATTAGTAAATGAGTCGATAACAAGTATCTGGGTAAAAAGGGACAAATGGAACTGAAAACTGGGTTGCATTCAGCAAGGGTGCAGGCAATAAATAAAGCTATTGCCATTTAAAATAGCTGCCCAGCTGCAATTACACGGCAGTTGTGCTGTGAAAGGCTGTGAAAAGGTTAGGGGATTTGATTACTAAGCCAGTTCGAATTACTAAAATCATAGCTTATGTTGGCAAGCCACAGTGGCTCCATACACTAATCCATCTGCTTTTATAATATTTGCCCCCTATTTCTGGAGCCCCAATTTCTGGCTGAGGATTTGGAATTACAGCAGTGCTATAGTTAACGGGAACGCTAGCAGAACAGCCACGGGCTCTATGGCAATGAGGAAAAAAAGACATAAAAATCAATCTCTGTTTTCCAAAGAGCTGCCTGTCGCTTACTCTCAAAGTCTTGGCCACAAACCTGTAACCTTATCTTCAGACTGAAAGGTGAGTCAAACAAACCTACATGTCATTATATGCCTTGGAAGTATTAACAGTTATCAGTCTACAAAATGAAATGTCACCAGATCTAAATGATAAACTCTCTTGGCGGGCCATTCCTTTACTTCAAAATAGAAAGGGCTCTTGGAGTGGGTCTCAGGGGTGTCTGGAAACGTGTGAGGCATTTTTGGCTATCACTGTTGGGGTGGGGGGTGATGGTGGCTATCGTCGTTCAGCGGCAGGAGCTGAGGCTGTTAGACGACCTTCAGGTGCAGGCACAGTCCTGCCCCAAATGCCAAGATGCCCTCAAGGAGACACAGTGTCCCCTGATCCACAGATTTTAGAGGAAGCACGCTCTAGATCAATCTCAATGGACTGAATGAATATCACACCATGGGCAGAGGGTAAAATGACAGTGCAGATCACCTTGGTCAAGGCCTTGTCCTTAACATGACACTGCTGCTCTATCAAATGGACACACTGGGTGTCATCACTAGAAGCAAGAACGTAAAGTGTCCATTCTTGATCCAGGACCAAAGAGCTAGGGCCAAAGATAATCCCCAAAATGCAGCCAGCATTCCAGTAATGTCAGGCAAAGATAGCAAGATAACAGAAGGACTAAGTTAAACCGAGTTAAATCTACCCAGACAATTACATGGGGATATATGGAACAGGAAGAAAAACAAACTGTCTGCAGCATTAAAAATAGCCAGAAATTTAAGAGAAACAATTTCAGTTTAATTACAGATCTGGGGATGATATAGTAGAAAAATTCCAACTATATGCTAAATGGAAAAAGCCAGTACTGATCCAGCTACCGAAATGAAGGACTGACAGAGACACACAAAGATATGCATATTCACCTTTGGCACTTGGCCAAAGTTAATTCAACATACAGATTCTTTCTCGTGTATGACTCAGGAGCACATGAAAAAAGCAGCATGGTAAGAAAAATCAATTCTGACAAAATGTTCACAGAAAAGAGTTACCAGATTTACAAAGTCATTCAGTATATCTCCTAACCCAACGATTAAATGAATGAATGTATAGAACAGAAATGTGAAACACCAATCCGACGTGAACAGCAAAAACTAAAGTGACAAATCAAATGAAGATGGGTAATGTCAATAAAAATGCAAAAAGAAACTGATGAAGAAAAAATTCTTTGACAAATAATTTTAATTCCTGATGAAATTATGTCATGAGATGTGGTTTTTTTTCTTTTTTTTTTCCTCTCGTTGCCAACTTTGCAATACATCCAGGAAGAGATGTGATGTAGTAAAATCAAAATCCTAGCAACATGGAGTGCTACCTTTATTTTCCAAATATGGCGAATGGTCTACGCTAGAGCTTGCCAGGAGTGCTACTAGCACAGACAGCGTGACCTGGCACCAGCTCCAAAGACGGCTCTCAGCCCATGCCTGCACCACCGCTCCCGCCAGCCCACACCTGCAGAGTCGGGGCGCAGGCTCAGAGACCTTCTGGAGACACATCTGAGAGTTAATGAAATTCCTCCACAAGAGTGATGACTACTGAGCAAGGACATAAAGGAATGAACGCCAGACTTTGAGATGAAAATGGAGCCAAATAAAAGCAGCAGCCTTACCCAGGTTGTAGTCTTTGTGTTATGGTCAATGAAGAAGGGCCGGCCGTTTGGAGCTATCCTCATTTCCCAGCCCGGTGGCAAGAAGCTCTGTGTGACTTTGTGTTGTGGTTTGGGGGAGTTGTAAGGTGATGGCTGTGGGGACTGTGGATTGGAAAGGGTATCTTTCACAGCCCGGCGTACGGGTGAGTCCTTGGCACCCTAAGGAATAATAACGAGCATTAGAACTCTTCATCACGTGCTATTTCGATGTGTCAAAATGTACCCAGCATTGTAGAATGCTCCTCTTTGGGGATGGACACAGGGGAAGCTCCTACAAAACCTGCTTCTGTCACTCATTTACGTTTAAGTCAATCTAACTTTTTATTTTTTCTGTTGGTTAAACACAACCATCTTAAGTACTTATAACCACCATTCTTTGGTAGCCACTCAGTACATGCCCAAATTACTATTCTGTATTTCAGCATTATGGATGGAGATTTTACAGAGATGGGAGTAAAACGTACCCCTGCTCTTAATGAGCTCACAATCTAACGAAGAATAGATTGGCAAGTTTTAGAACACAAAAAGAGAAACCTACATCATGGACACAACCACCTGGAATCTCATAGTTGTTACCCATGACATTTATATTAGAGTTTGGAAGAGATATCATCCACTCCCCACATACCAGCATCCTGACCCAGGGAACGGAGACACCCACAGCTGTCACTAAGACACAGGCAGGTTTAGGACCTCAAACGTTTACTCTTTGGCTTTCCTAACTCTTTGACATTTGTGATGTTAAAGGATGGCACTAAAACAACACAAACAGGACAGAGCACAAGCGGATGCCCAGCATGATTTAGAGATGCAAATACGCATCGGAAACACGTATGCCCATACAATGAAAGACCCTGTAGTCGAAAGAAAACAAAAAATGATCAAAGCAACAGTTATGTTTGAAACTCAATATAAGCACTGAGTATTTGAAGGAGTTATTATGCGATTCTAATGAGGTAATAGGCAATAAGGAGCAAAACACAACAAGAATGGTGAAAGTTCCGAGAAAAAGAGAGTGCCCGCGTCCAGCACGAGTCACCACGGCCTCAGCCAAATGAGAATGGGAATCGGGTGAGAGTCCGGGAATGTTAACTGGGTGAGACAGAGAAGCATGTGGTCAGGCCGTACAAGAACACCCTTCACCACCAACACAATGACTGATCAGAGAGGAGGGTGGCTGCGAAAACGGAAGTCGAAGTTAAGAGAGAAGAAAGAATGAGAAGAAGTCACAGGACAGAGGTGACCCCAGGTAGATGATGGGGCCTTCTCACCTCCAGTGGGGCAGATAAAGTTACTGTTGGCGAACTGAGGCTACGAGGCCGGCGGATCTGAGGCTCGATTAGATGGTTGTTACTGTTTGTGGCTGATCCCGACGCACCATCTTCTGCAAGCTATTTTGGAGGCAAAAACAAGTTAGCTTCATAGGAGGATCTCCCTGTGTGTGTGATTAGGAGTGTGAACCCAAACAACAACACAAACAGCAATAATCAGAGGTCTGGCCTATTTAAAGCGTGGAGGAAATAATTAAACATAATAATGGGGGGAAAGGATGGGGAAACACATTCAAGGGAAATAAAAAATGAATCACTAGCCCAACATAAAAACTAGCCTCGGATAAAAGGCAGGGCCTGGGGGGGGGGGGGGGGGGGGGGGAGAAGCTACACATTGTGATAGGCTCTTGCTTTGAAAATAGCTTTCATGTCACATACTCAGGGACAGACTGATTTGAGGACCAAATTCTGCCTTCGGCAATTATCGTTCTTAAAGTAATGCATTTTCTTTGTGAAAAAGCTTTTTCTTTAAATATGGGTCTTTGAGAACAGTTCATAAACATCAGGAACGGGAAGTAGGGCATGTACACTTTGGCTTCTAGGGCCTGCGATTTTAAGTGGTGTGGCGATCTTCGTACCTGCATGATAGGCCGAGTCCAAGTGGTGGTTCGATTGTTATGATTGACATAGTATGTGCGCCCTTTGGCATCTTTTCTTTCTTCCCAGCCTGAAGGTAGGCCCGGCGTGGTATGTACATAGGCCACTGATGGCTGTTTGTGCAAGAAATCATCATTATTTAATAACTTGCATTTGTTTTCTAATCAGTTTCATAAAGTAACGTACACCCAGATCATTATTTTTTTCTAGACAAAGTAAGTTAATTCCATTCGTACAGAAAACATTTCAGAGAGTGTCTGGAAGACAGCAATAGACTTCCAATAGCTTTAAATCTACTGTGAGATGGACCCCACACACAGCTGTGGGTTCCAAATTCTTACAGAATTCAGTTCTAAGACCCTGCGGTCTTTAAACATAAAGGGTCATTGCCAAGGTGCTGGTAAGGAAAGAGAAAACATTATAATCCATTCTAGTTACTAAGTTTCACTGCCAAACTAGGTAGAGCTTAAAAGTATTTCAAACTGCCCAGTGTCACCATCTATAAGAGGGATGCTCTGAACGATTTTTCCTCAATGCCATTGTCGGGGGGGGGCGGGCGGTTCTCCTAGCTTAGTCCTAAATTTCCCCATCAGCTTAGGACCTTATACCATAGCTGTCAGGGCAAAAACTAAAAACCCAACACAGAGCCCCTTCTCTAGGAGGCTTGTAGTCACATGATGGTACAGAATCCTAAGGACCACTCAGGTCATCCGCATGCCCCAGCTCAGGGAGTCCCCTGGCCACCTAAGGTAAGAATTCCAAAGGAGCCTTGCACCTGAGGCTAGGGTGACCCCAGCCCACTGACAGTGTCTCTCTGAAAGGTGGCCAGAGATCGGCAGTCTCTGTGTTTGAGACGTGGCCAGTGTAGCGTGACTGTATTTGGACAGTACAAATTGGATCAAAAGAAGGATGCCCGAGACACTTTTGCCTGTAAACAGCAGTCTGAGAAATGCAGTCTGGATGGAGAAATACTGGAATATCAGGGAAATGTCAATGATGTGCAGAGGCACTGGGATCCATGTTAGAGATCAGGGCTGTTCCAGGAAGTTCTGGATACACAGGTGCTACATAAAAGATCTCTATCTGGGAAAGAGTGCTCTATGTGGGGAGGGGCTTAGAAACAATACGCCAATCACAACTGCGCTGAGACTCCTGGTAGAATGTGAAAGAAACAGGAGCCCAAACATTAGGAAAAACATATTATGTGTGGTTATTTTGGGGTACTCCCTTCCCTAATTAGGATCTTCTCCTGACCCTCTAGCTATATTAGCAGGTGTTGTTTTGATATTAGGCCAAGGATATACATTTCCTCTTAACCCAACTTCTTCCTGTACTTATGGTATCTCTTCTGTTTACTACCAACAATGTGCCTTAGTGAAAAAGGTCATTCAGTGGACCGTAAGACCTTGAATTACAGAAAGCACCAGGTGATCTGGGGACTCCACCTAGAGAGATCTGATTCTACTTCATCAGCTTAACAGCACATTTCAGAGAAAAATTAATTTCATAATCAATCATGAGGCAGCTGATTTTAGATTATTTGTAATTAAACTTCCTGCTAAAAATGGGGCAACCATTTTGTTGGCATTTTTCCAGATAATATCCTAAAGGCTCCATAAAGATAATTTCAAGACCCTGACCATACAGCCTTTTGGACCCAGGTGTGGAGACTGATTCAACAAGAACAGAAGAAACAGCAACACACAGACTGGATCTCTTCCTAAGAGCTACAGGCAGACAAATTAGAGTACAGCCCTAATGAAGCCCTTTCCTCATGTCCCTGCTCTAGCTGCGACACCAACACAAAAGAGCCATCTAGGCTACTTTGATCTGGACACTTAAAAAATCTACTCTGCTAAACTAAGTTAGTAACTCAAGTTATAACCTCAGTTAGTTGTCAATTAATACTTTTGGCAAACTATGTGCTATCATGTTTTGATCTACTATTGTTTATGTGACTGGCTAAAAATGTTTTGGTCAAATGAAATACTAAATGGATCGTGTTACTTTCCCCCCCTCCCTGTTGAGCTATTTTTTGGGAGAGGCAATTAGATATGACTTCAGAAAACTTAGTTCTAGCATCCCCGGCAGGATATTTATGTGGCAGATTGATAACTTGGATGTGTCAGAGATAATCTCAGAATTGAATTCTAAAGCTGTTATCAATTCCAGCAACCAGGTTACTTTCACAGATCCACAGTTAATAGGACTAATCAGTTTATGAAAAATTAGGAGTGTAGTAGAGAACATTGGATTTGATTAAAGTATTTATTCTCCCTTTTACTGAGAATTGAACCAGCAACCTGCAATTTAGTTGCATTTATGTGTGATGGTGTTCTCAAAATGTTTTTTTCTAATAGTGTTCTCTCCAAAGGAACATGTAGAACAACCTGTGCTGGCGATTCCATTTGAGACTCAAAACCTCACCTCCCACCCCACACGGCTAGTGAGGAGGGCAGGACACAGCTTCTAGAGACAGACCACGGCAGGGGCCGGCCTTGCGGCCGAAATCAGACTTCTGCTCTGTGCTAATGTGCAAGTTCCATGTTACCTCCAGAACCAAGTTAAAAACTGCTAGTTAGCTTAACATTTCACAGCTTTCCATCTACAGACTGAAAACACTGTTTCACGATGACCAGAGCTTCAGAGTGGCTGCATTACTTCCGTTAAAATAAAGAACTCGATACTAAACTGTCAACATTTCAAAATGCTTTTAAAAATAGCCACTGTGACACTGACCATCACAGATTCTCCAAGACTCGCCATACTGGTGCCTCTGGACATTTCAGAACATACACAGTGAAGACTGAGAGGGACTGTGCTGTCCCTCTCCTCTGTCTCCCAGAGAGAGCCCTGGCTCAGCCTGCTGGGAAGTGACAACAGTGTGCATTTATTTGCTATAAATCAAAGGAGTGTGGTTTCTCAGGTGAGGATCAGGGCCTGTTCATCATATTAATACTATGCAAAAGTAGGGACTATCGCTGTCACAGAAAGACAGGTATGCCAGGATGGCCACCCGACACAGTGCAGAGAGCCGGAGTGGGGGTGGGCTGGAGGCTGGGGTGGCTGAATGCCCTTCAATCTGGAAAAATTATACAAATTGTGGTGCATTCACATTACCGAACATTATGTAATTATTCATATGTCCCCAAAGAATGGCCATAAATAAAAAAAAAATCAAGTTGCTGAATAATTGTACATGACATCCAAATTTTCTAAAATAAAAGAAAGTGGCACAATGTGTGCACATGTGTACACATGTATGCTTGTGAGAGCACAGTGGGGGAGATGATACACCCCAGGGTAGTTCCAGCAGGCGGGGATATAGAGAGGACAGGGAGAGGGTGTCAAAGAAGGAAAAGCAGTATTAAGAGAGAGCTGGAAGAGAGAAGGTCAAAGGCATTCATGACGAAGGATATGGAAGAGAAACATTCAGGACACAGCAGAAGAGAAATAGATGTGATCCTTTCAAACTTATCTAGGTACAGAGAAACTAATTCATGAGAGTAGGAGCTCCTGTGGCCAAGTCTTGACAAATCAAAAAAGAAAGTAAACCCACATTTTAACTCATTGATGGGGAGAGGAGAATACAAGCAAGAAGGCAAGAAAAGTGTGGTCTCAGAGTCACATGGGATCTCTTTCAGGATAGAGCACCTGGCCCAGCCAGGTAACTCTGACCATAGAGCCTGGCACTACGATAATTGATTTATCCTTCATTTACTACATCAGATATCAGATATCTCAACACTCCAAAGCTGAAAGAAGGTTATAAGGCCAATAAAAATGCAAAAATAGGTGATACAGAGAGGATATTCATCAGCACTGAATTCTGCTGAAATTCTTTCATGAAATGATCTTGCCTACCTTGCAGCTCTGCTGCTCCCATAGAAATTACTAATGCACAGTAGGAAACATGCTAGTTCATTTAGAGCCCCTTGAAATTTTCTCGAGGCTGGCTCACCCAACACATGAATTTCACATAAGCTACTGTAGTTCAATACCTTAAACTGAGCTGATTGTCACTGATTGCCAATTTGATTCTCCTCTGTACAATACTGAGCATTAAATTCTAACAATATAACTAAATTGTTCCTGTAAATCACCAACCTCCAGACAATCAGCAATTGTATACGTAGTTAAAGTTATTCACAAGTAATGAGCAGTTACAGTAAACACAACAAAGGTCAAACAGTAAGGAAATTCTTCAAATAGCTATAACAGCTCAAAGCACAGACCAGTAGCTAGCCTGGCTTTAGGGATCAAGTTGAAAACAGGCAATTAAAATACACAGTCTAATATAAGTTACCCACAAACATGAATGCTATAAATTATTCAAAATAATGCATAAGAATAATAGATAGTTGGTTTGGAGAAACACCGGTATTTCTAGACCAATATTGTTAATTATGCTTCCCACCCCACAATTGTATGAACACTTGTTCATTTCTGTGCGTAGAGCCCTGGTGGCAGAGAAAGGTCACTGGTACACACTGGAGATACAGAAAATCTAATCCTCTGTTAAAAACGTGGCGTGGAGATATAGGAGAGAACAGCTCTGTGCACAGCTAGGAATCACAACTACAACCTCATGCGATTCTGGTGGCTTCTCTCATTATCTTACACCCAAATTATTTTAACCAAGCATTCTAATAAAAAAGGAAAAGCTCACCAGGAGTACAAACACTAAAAGGCAAAAATATATTCTAAACGGTCAAATTAAACACACTGTGTGTTTAATTTGACCTGCCAGCATTCCTAACGAAATTGTCTGGAACTGAAAATCATTCTAGTTTATCTAGTACCTTTGAACAATCCCAAAATGAGAAGTTTAAAATAAGAAACGTAATGTGGATCTGTAGTATAAAGAAGCTGGTCTTATTTTTAAAAAGAGAACAAATATTCACCATCACACAAAATATTACAACTGCCCCCACTTTTGTCATGAATGTCTGATAAAGTAAGTGTCATTACCGTTGTCTCCTCACCACCTGTGACAGTTGATGACCGTGCTCTCCTAGTTGGGGCACTGGGCTGTAAATGACAACTCACATCAGTGAAATGCACTTAGGGGGCGGCCCACGGCTTACTGAATCGGGAGTCACTGCAGTGGCAGTGTGGAAAGGCAGGTGACGTGAGCTCAGAATCCCTGAAATCCACCCTGTCCAAACCTGGCTGGGCAGTCACTGATGACCAGTAGCACAGAGGAAGCACGACCCCCCCCCACCCCGCAAACAAGGACACCCCAAGCCACCCTGAGATGGCTCAGGCTGCATCCTGGATCTGGGTGAAAAATGACCACCTCGACAAAGTGAGATGTCTTATTAGGGAAAAATGGAAAACTGGTCTGGTTTTGACCCCACTGTCAAACAATCAGCAGACTCTTACATCTGCCACACTCAAAACTCGAGGGGCCACTGGTGATCAGTGAGTTGACAGCATCATGGAGTACTGGGGAAAAGGAGGAATCATCAGTTTCCAGGAAAGTGAGCTCTTTGGCAAATAAATTTGGTATCAATTTTGAAAAAGAGAGAAAGTGCCATTCATTCAAGGAAAATCACCAAATCATCAGGTTGAAAAGGATCCCACCTGCCCCCCCGCCCCAAGCTGATTGTTCTGTCCTGGAAGGAGAGTGGGGCGGGGGTGGGGGCTGTACTTAAACCATCCCAGAAAGGATGCTCTTGCCAAGCTTATTATTCACCAGTTATTATCTGGTGTAAGTCACAATTCAATCTATTTACCTAACTACTATACTCATCAATTCATTTTTTTTAAACATAGAAAACTAAAGCCTACTCGAAAATATCCTTTGAAGCCGAGCAAATGTGTATACAAGAGGGAAGACATTGTGATTCCAAAAACCTTAAATGCACTTTTTCCCCCTCAAATTCATACATAATACAGTATTAATCACAAAAATGATCAAGGTTTTGTAGTAAACCTTTTATAGTAAACCATCAAATTGAGCACATCAAAACCATGTAATATTTTCCCCTCTAAAAGAAGAAACTTATATTAAAATTTCTTAATGTGTACATCGAACATGTCCCAAGGCAGTTCTAGTATGGCTTCCAACGTGAATATTTATTTCTCTCTATATTGGACATTATTACATTCCTTGCACTTCTAAATTTGCTGACAGCTATTAAAATGATGGAAGAGTTGGAAAAAAACTGTATCTAATTCTTTGGTTGGTAGAGCTGCCTTTAAAGAGAAGACCCAGAAGCTTTGTGGAGTTAGGAGTTTATATCATTGGTATGGAGTGGATCTTTGGCTAGCCACCCGGAAGAGTTCTTCCTGTTTAAAAGCATTCACCGTGTTTTCAGAGTGCCGGGTAAAGTAAAAGGAATTATTAATGTACCATGTAGTTTGAGTAAGTACTTCGAAATTGGTATAAATCTGGGTGAGAAACTAAAGCAATGAAAGTTCTAACATTTTAGAGACTTTGGTGGCAATGACAATTCTTTGTATTGGAAATCCACTCATCTCGGGCAATTGGCTAGGAAATTTTAAAATGTCTCATCTGTATGGTAAATGGATTTGCACAGGAAAAACTCTGCACAGCAGCCCAGATGATTTTACGTAAGTGCCGAAAAAGCCAACAGGTGACTGGAAATGAGCGGAGGTTACCGGTGGTAGGTGCGTCTGTTCTGCAACGGCGTCTGTGACGCTGCAAGACCTCAGCCTCGAGGAGGGCTCTCTCTGCTGCAGGGGAGGAAAAGACAGAAGCAACAAGAAACGTACTCTCAGAAACGGTTTCACTGGTTTCACAGACACATCCTCAATCCTACGCACCACCCCTCCTCAACATTGGGAGGAAACTAAACGAAAATGTTTTTTCGGAACAATGACAGCCATCCTTTAAAAAGTCAAACCACCTTCCACTTTTAATTTTCACAGTGTTTTAAGAAGACTGGAGTTTTGACTGGTCCTTAGAATTAGTGGCAAAAGTGACAGGAGACCCAGACTTTTGGAAAGGAGACTCGGTCGGCCCCCGCAACGCACTGGTGCTGCTTTGTACACAGAAACCAGGAGTTAGCAGCCTTGAATTCTGCCATGGGATGCAACCTCTGGGTAAATTCTAATGTGACAGAAACAGAGGAAAAAAGAGGAAGAAACAGTGATATACGGCTACTAAACATTTACTATCACAACTGACAAAGAATCAGTTGGTTGCTATATCCAGAGGGACTCGGGTATCATCTTGTCCTACTTCTGAAAGATCAGGTATTTATAATTTTAGCTTCTGAGTGGAGTTCAAGTAATAAGGCTAAGCAATGAGTGAAAACAGTGACGTCGATCCAAACAAAAAAATCTACTGTGTAATGCATAACGTTCTTCCCACTTGTTGGCATTAGTCTATGTGGTTCAATAAAGCCTGACAGATTATCAACAAAGATGAGCAGGTCACGCAGAAGGTGCGTCTCCTATTAGCAGATTCATCAATGAATGGTACAGGTTTGCAGCATTTGCTAATTTTTAATATTTTGCAAAGGTAAGTAAAATGGGATAAGGTCCAGGAAAGACTCTGTGGTGAGGCCGGGGGACAATCCATGCCTTCCTACGCTGGTTTGTGTGATGGAGTCACTCTTTAGTAAAAGTTCATGCTATTGTCCTTGAATTTGGAGTGATCCAGATAAAGGGAATCTGGAGAAGAGTTCCATAGTCAACATTCTCATTTAATAGTTAACACAATGTGAAAACAGCACAATATTGCATGTGGGTCTTAAGGCTATTTCATGAGGCTAGAAAAATTAAATGCAGGAGCTCCCGACAGAAATCACTAGAAGTGCTAACTTACTGCTGAAGAAAATTACGATGTTTTTCACTTGGTTGACTAAAGGTGTCTAATTGCTATGGTTTCTGTGGTACTTCCTTGTGTTTATAGGTTTTAAATATATGGGTTCATTGCTTAAGTTGTTTCCATAGCAATAGTTTTACCAATTCAAATATTCCATATATGCAATCTCTTTTATACTAATACTCAATTTTAATGTCAATGGTATTTTTCTTTTTGAAAAATATTCCAGAATTTTAATTACTATTCACCTTAACGGAGTCATCACTGCAACTCACATGATAGGGCCCTATGGTGGCTTTAAAAATAAAAACACCATAATGGAAGGAGTAATAATTTTGTGAGTACTTACTTGCTTTCATACTTTATGCAATCCTCTTAGCACTTACGTTTGATATGATCATAATAATCACTATTTTTTTCTAGGATGCCATTGTCAGTGGAGTGACTATCATTTTTTATAGTACATGTTTAAGTTCAATTTCTTGAGATAACACTGAGATTGCATTTCCTCTTAATTCTATGCACAAACAAGAATTCTCTTTGGGCTATTTCTGCACAGTTTTGTATTGTCAAATGTGCAGGTCTTCATCGCTGATTCTTCTGCTTCTCACTGGGGCTCAGTCCCACCCGAAGCTTCTGTGTCTGTCTATGATGGTTGAGAACCCAAGTTCAAATGCTACCTTGAGGCCAGTGTCACAATTTCACCACCTTTCATAAGGGTTCATACTTGGGGCCTTAGGAGATGTCTTCTATCTCCCATTCAAACCTTGTCTTGGATGGGTGGGTGGGCCACTTGAACGCCGGGCCCTCATCTGTGAACTGAGAATGACAAAGCATGCAGAGTGTGGCTTAAGAGCGTGGATTAGGAGGCCCCATGGCTCTTAATTTCTACTGTGATATACTAGCTTTGTGACAAAGGAACTATTTTTATGAGACTTTTGGCTGGGAAAGAAATTCTATAAGGTTCAAGCTGATAATAAACAGAAGTCATGGAATCTATTCCTCTGGGTTCTTTATAAACCAAGAAAGAGTGTTAGTGGTATAGGGTGGGCACAGCTGCCTTCCAAATCAAGAAAGAGTCTCACCTGCTTGGGCTAATTTTAGTACAGTCCTTCCTCTTCTAGGGAAGGATGAACTTTGGAAAATGTCAGAGTTAACTGGGAACTGAAGACCCTGGGTTGTTATTTGCATATAAGGTTCTCCTAAAGCAACAAAAACAGATCAAATATTGCTCAGTTTTTCTTTCCCACAAGGTCACTACTTACAATCAAAGAACTGAACTGTTCCCCATTGGAGTCCGGAGTGATCTGGAGCCTTCTGCTCAGCTCCTCTGACAGCTCCTGAGGGCTGGTCCGAGACACCGGGGAGGCGGGCGGCGGGGGCAGAGCCAGCCCCAGGGAGTCTCCCGCGAGATTCACTTCCTCTGAAATGGTCTCCCAAGGCTTTCAGGGAACAAGACACTGGGGTAAATGGTAGGACCTGGAGACGCACCCACTTCCTCCCCAACAGAAACACGCAACAACAATAACCATTACGACGGCTATAATTAACGTCTACTGTGCTTACGAGGCACACAATCTTTACAATCATCACGAGGAAGATGTGACGACTGCCCCAACTGACAGATGAGGAGACTGAAGCACAGAGAGTAACCTGCCCAAAGGAACCGCCAGTAAGTGGCAGGGCCACGCTGTGCACCGAGCAGCCTAAATCTTGAGGCCGTGTCCTGAACCGCTTTATTATATCAGTAAAACCACCACTCTGTGTGGCGACTGCGTCCCGCACTTGCTACTATACGCGCGGGCTAAAAAAACCTTCTCGGGAGTTTATAAATGATTTTCATCGATTCTCTTTTACTCCAACTGCTAAAGATTCACAATGAAGGCAGCACAGATGCCATAAGCTATAATTAAATACTGGTGTAAAGTAACGTATAGTGAATTTGTTATGGAATCATTAATTTTGCTTTCCCAATTTTGATCACTGCAACATTTGTGAATGATCAACTTCTCAACACAATGTCTGAAAAGAACGGATTTCTTGTAAGTCAACAGAGATGATAAGGCAGCAGGGAAGTTAATATTATTGCTAATCTGCTGTTTAATTCATACTTTTTTCCGGTAATTTACTATAACCATTTAGAGGGATAATTATAAACATTTCTATTCACCCAAATTTGTATTTTCTTGGTAATAAATCTCTTTTAAGGTGCCGAAACAACTCAGTAAAAGCTTGTGTATAATGCCCAAACAAGTTACAGGGCTTATTTAATTGTGCAAATGATACTCTATGTTATCACTTAATGAGATTTGGTTAGACTCTGGGGAAAAATTAATTACCAAGTGAAAATATCTTAATATTTTCATACTAAAAATAATGCTATTCATTTTTGTGACAATATAGAGCCATATGTACTTAATCAAACATGGCTTTTATAAGCACTTTCTAAATTAATTAACATCCGGATGGTAATCAGCTCACTGTGAGACCATAATCTTTACATTCTCGACATTTATGGAGAGAAGAAACTGCCACATGAAATCAACCTGGGGAACACGGGAAGAGAGAGCTTCGGGGTTTGGCAGCGCTTGGGGACGCCGTACCTCGGGGACATCACCGCCTTCCGAGGGCTCGGGCTCCAAGTCCTCGCTGATGTGCCTGCGCGAGCGGAAGCGCCTGTGGGCCGCCTCCTGGTTGATCTGCCTGATGTTGTTGTCCGACTCTGAGGCCACATCCCTGGGCGTGCACAGGTGAGGGGGAAGGGGAGGAGGAGAAGCACTTGAGAACCGGCCCTTCACGACAGCCCCGCGCTCAGTAAGGGCCCGCTCCCCCCGGAAAACGTCTGCGTCCGGCGACACTAACCACCGGCTGGCCTCTGGGCACGAGAGCTCTTCCACCGCATCTCGGCTTACATGTAGCACAAGGTCCATTTGAGTCAAATAAATGCAGTTTCTAAATGCATCGGCCGCAACATTTTGAGCATCTTTCAGCCATAGACTTCAAAGCATACTCTTTAGTGTTTTAGGAAGAACAGAAATCACAGTTCTCCACCCATCTGCCACAGCGACAAATGAGGCCTCTGCAAGGAGAGGTGACAGGCAAGGTCACACTGCAGCCAGTCAGTCCCCACCCTATGGGGACTGGTCATCACAAGGCAGCTACTTTTGGTCACCCACAATTGACTGAAGCCTACAAACGGTACAAATGCAAAGCTGCTATTCTAGGGGGAAGTCCTCCTCCTGATCCAACAAGAACATTTTCAGCTGTTTTCTATTTCATTGTGACTGAATCATGACATTGCATTTGCCTCCTTAATCTACTTTTAAAAATCCAAATAAACATCCAAACTCCCCAAGTCAACTGGGATTTTTTGAAAAACACTACAACATCATACTCTATTTTTTGTCACATTATGCTCGAAATTCAGGACACGAAAGCATCAATTCAATCTTGAAAACTTTTTTGCGGTAAATTACAATCATTTTTTGAGGAAATACTAGTTGAGGCTTTTATGATAGAAGTTTAAATGTCAAAATGTTTTTCAGAGAAAACTCCCATGTATACTTTCAATGAGACACTGTACTCAGTTAACAAAAATTATGTTGAAAGTTAGTATCTCAAAATAATTGGAAATATTGTTTCAGATTAAATACAGTATTAATCAAGAGCTTTTATTATAGACCCTTTCTACAAAATAGG
The DNA here is from genome assembly GCA_008750895.1 of Mirza zaza. Lineage (NCBI taxonomy): Eukaryota > Metazoa > Chordata > Mammalia > Primates > Cheirogaleidae > Mirza > Mirza zaza. The sequence continues at coordinate 100,871 of VSMD01119637.1, read as the reverse complement.
TTTTAAAGTTTTCTAACACATTCTCAAACTAAGTTCTACTATCATCCCAATAAAGAACTTTCTAGGTTCCTGTAGTAGCAAACAGTCTGCAAGTGGCAACACTGCTTGCAAATAAATAGGTGACTTTTTAACACCAGTTTCCAAAACTGTTTAAGTATTTCCATTAAACATCTTTATACTATTAACTTTATTAGTAAAGGCAATAGTGTGAAGGTTAGCTTCCATTTAATCTACATTTAAATTATAATTCCTGGCTGGGCGTGGTGGCTCACGCCTGTAATCCTAGCACTCAGGGAGGCCGAGGTGGGCGGATTGCTCAAGGTCAGGAGTTCGAAACCAGCCTGAGCAAGAGCGAGACCCCATCTCTACTATAAATAGAAAGAAATTAATTAATTGGCCAACTAATATATATGAAAAAAATTAGCCGGGCATGGTGGCGCATGCCTGTAGTCCTAGCTACTCGGGAGGCTGAGGCAGAAGGATTGCTTGAGCACAAGAGTTTGAGGTTGCTGTGAGCTAGGCTGATGCCACGGCACTCACTCTAGCCTGGGCAACAAAGTGAGACTCTGTCTCAAAAAAAAAAACAAAAACAAAATATGGCACTTTGTTGGAAATATTAGAAAAACGTAATACTGTATTTGTGATTCTATGTTGCTACTGTAGTCCTTTTTATGACATTCAATTCTTAAGCATACGATGATTATAAAAACTATACATTATTATATAACAGGATGAAACTTGGAAGGAAAATGATCCTAATACACTTATGAAATATATAAACCATTTCAGTGGTGTCTAAGAAGGCAGAAGACGCTGTTCGGTTCCCTGTAACACTTTTAATTAAGGATGAAAGCAATTTCACTTTATAATAATCAGCCTCACTTGAAAATATTTTATATCCAAGAGTTTCATCAAAATTTGAAATCTTCGCTTACAATGTCAGTCATGGCTTTTATTCAGCCAACACTGAGGGACTAACATTTGCAGACCTACTACGTGTGAGGTCCTACATGCGGTGTGCTCAATATTGCACTAGTTGAATTTTAACAATGACTTCTGATAGGCTGGGAAAAATAAACCTTTGATATTACTATGTCTGCATCTCACATCCTTTAGAGGTATATAAAATTCCATCACTCTGGGAGGATAAGAGAAAAAGAGGGTATGTTTAAAATTAATTATGTCGATCTTCCTTATCCAACATGCTCAAACAATGAGTAACCAGTGTGAAGCAGAAACAACTAAACAGCATGAGAAGATACCTCTGATTTTGAAATTCCAATCAGGGGCTTTTACGGTCTTAAGTGATAATATGATAATGTTCATACAAGGGAGGCTTTTGCATTTAATTAAGGAGGTCAGTGAGAGTTGTTAAAACTGACTAGAAGTTTAAATAGTCACTAATGGGGGTTGGGCCCAGTGGCTCAAAGTCAGTAATCCTAGCACTGGAGGTGGAGGCCAGGGTCCCAGCTACTCAGGAGGCTGAGGCCGGAGGATCCCTTTAGCCCAGAAGAACCCACATCCCAGAGAGCTAATGGGAAGACGATCATTTTAAAATATTTCTGAGCTGACAAATTAAAACAAGAAAAATTACTTTATTGGGGGGCAAGGAGATAACTGAAGAAGTGGTCACTTCAATTTTTCTTCAGTTAATTAATTTCACATATACATTCTTCATTTGACTTTCGTGGGAAATACACACATAATAAAAAAAAACACATCAGTTTATCAAGAAATCAAGTTCAGTGCCACTTGAGGCCAGTGTGTCTGGTCATTTATATTCAAAATGTATTAGTGTAATGATGACCAGAGTTGTCCAGATACGATTAAATTGCTAAGTCAGAAGATGCACAGAGTGCTCTATAACAAAAAGGATTTTAAAAAAGTGTTTAACAACTTCATCTTCATTTACAGAATGTCATACTTTCTTCAGCTTATTTTTTGAAAATTGTGTTTACAATAAAAAGTTTACAGGTTACATTTAAAGAAGAGAAGGACAAATCTAAAACTAGAGGTGTTCTAAAAGCTGCCACCAGACGTGAGAGGGCTGGGGCTCTTCCAGGGTGACCCTCTGTTCTCAAGTTCAGAGTCTAGGCCCAAACCTGGCCCAGGCAGTTCGCTAAACCATGTGGTCTTAATCACTTTCAGAAAGGGCTCATTTTTCCTCCTTCAACTGTTTGAAATGTATTTTGCTGAGCTCCTACTCTGTGCCAGGCAGGAGCGGTAGCTACGTAAACAAGAAAACATGGTCCCAGCCCAAAAGGCAATTAGAATAATCTGTGTTCCAGGCAAGGCTGGGGGAGACCTGGACAGAGAAGGGGCAGACGCCCAGGGGAAGGCTCCTAGCTGAGACCTCTGAGTTAGCCAGGCGGAGGAGAGTGCTCTAGGTTTTTGTTTTATATTTTGGGGGGAAGGAATATGACCATGTCCATAGGACTCGGGAACAAGAGGAAGCAAGGGGAACGCCGCTGTGCATGGTGAGACCATGGAATAAAGGGTATGCTTATGGCTCTGGGTAGCACGTCTAGAAAGGAAGGGACCGGGGTGAACAAGGACCTCGTACAAACGTCCTGAGAGCAACAGTAAGTCCAAGACAAAACAAAACCTCATTTTCAGTGGGCCAAAGTGTGGGGCACAAGACCATAGCAAACTGGGCCAGAAGGAGTCACCAAGACAGACTTAATTTTTTGCATAGCTCATGGTTATCACCATCTGATTCTCGCAGATAGAGCCTTTTAATAAAAACACTTCCTGACAATATCAATTGTCCTCCAAAGGGAGCTTTAGCATTCTGTAAAAACTGAATTGGGAAAAAAATTACTTCTGAATTCAAACAATTCTCAAAAATAAATCTGGAGGACCAAGGGCTTCTGGCCAAGGCAAATAAAGTTCAAAACAAAGCAGTGGCCCAAATTCATAAACAGTTCACATGGGATGAAGAGGTTTGTCGTGGCTTTTCTTTCTTTCTCTCTCTCTCTCTCTAGAAGTCACGCCCATTGAAAAGGAGTCACTCTTTGCGTTCCAATGAGCTCTGCTGACGTCCTTCCTGGCTCAGCCTCTCCCTTTGGCATTGTTGCCTCACAGATGAGGACAGTCATGCCGCTGACTTCTCTCTACACTACATGTGAACCTGAACTTGGATTAAGAACTACATTTTTCCCTTGTTGTTTCTGGGCTAAGGATGAGCCAGCATCATAAAAGTTATACTACTATTTTTTTTTTTTAGAGAGACAGGCTCTGGTTCTGTCGCCCAGGCTGGTGCAGTGGCGCTATCACAGCTCACTGCAGACTCAACTCGTGGCCTCAAGTGATTCTCCTGCCTCAGCCTCCCAAAGTGCTGGGATTACAGGCATGAGCCACCGAGCCCTGCCCAAGTTTTATCTTTTTAGTTTGGTTCTTCAGGATGATGCCACCCAAGATGATATCTTTTTTAAAAACAACTTTATTGAGGTCTGACTGACACATAAAAAGCTGTACATATTTAATGTGTACGTCGTGATGAGTTTGGGGATTGAGTACATTGATGAAACCATCACAAAGGCAGTATATTTAGAAAGATGGAGTGTCTTCCCTCAGTAGAGTGTCACAACTGTGGTAGAGAAAGCTGCAATTATTCCCCATTTGTTCCAAAAATAAAGACTTCAATCTGCATGATACTTATTAACAAAGTTGAACACTTTTCCATATATGAATTAGCTATTAGTATTTCTTCCTTAGTGGGTGGCTGGCTGTCGCTTTTTTGCAGAGGTCAACACAGAGTCTACCTTTTCAGGTACCTCTTTCCCAGGCTGTTTAGATAATGGTGCTCCGCGTAGGGTACTGCTATCAAGATTCTTCTGATCACTACATGAAAACCAAGTCCATGGTGCACCCAAAGTTGTTTTTACTACAAATAGCCATAATGGCTTAAGACAGTTTTAATAGCTATGGTCATTAAAGAAAAGGAAATAGTAGGCCCGGTACAGTGGCTCGCGCCTGTAATCCCTACACTTTGGGAGGTCGAGGATCTGTTGAGGCCAGGAGTCAAAGGCCGGGAGTTTGAGACCAGCCTGGGCAACATAGTGAGACCCCATCTCTATAGAAAATATAAAAACTAGGCAGGCGTGATGGTGCATGCCTGTGGTCCCAGCTACTCAAGAGGCTGAGTGGGGAGGATTGCGTGAGCCCAGGAGTTGGAGGCTGCAGTGAGATACGATCATGCCACTGCACTCCAGCCTGGGCAACAGAACAAGACCCTGACTCAAGAAAAAAGAAAAAAATAAGTGGTAAAAAAATACATAAAATTAAAAAAAAAAATCAACTAAACCATTTCCGTTTATATTTCTAGGTGAAAAAATTTTAGCAAAAGATAAACTAACATCACTCAGATGTTGTGATATTTATGCTGTCCTGGGACCATGAGTTAAAGCCCATGCTGGGCAGTCTGAAGCCAACAATTCACGAGACTCCACGGGGGGCTCATAGAGGACCGACTATTTGGTATTCCACATCTGCAAGCTTCGTCTCTGCATTAAAACCTAGGCCACACAACGAGGCCACCCTCCCCACCCACAGTCATATGCAGAATATCTCCGCAATTTCTAAAGACAAAAGGGTTTTTAAGAACAACATCCACCATACTACTAATACCACCTGTCAAAAAAGCATCGTTAACAAATTTGTTTCAGAGTCTGGGTTGAAGAAAAAATTACCTTACCTAATATACTTGGCTTTTACTACATATTGAAAACCATATAATTCATTGATAACTACCTCCTCGTCTTGGCTGAGGTCTTGCTGTATATTATGACTTAACAACAAGCTGCTTCAAAACCATTTTGATAGGAGTTGAGCTTTAATTAGTGTTTACTTGCTATCAATCAAACCAAAAACTGTGGAGGGAACAAAACAGCAATCAATTTACTGCATCCCTGAGGCTGGTGAGGGATTAAAATAAACAGTAATTACTAATTCTGAGTCTGCAACCCTCTCGTGTGTTTCTAATTATATTAAGGGGGTAAAATTTCTCCAAAACAGAAAAAAACAAGTTTTTGAGAAGATTTCCAAATCAAATAATTAAAGGCAGCTAAAAATCCAAAAACAATGCAGAAAACTGCAAAGCCAAAGTGCTTGCTGCTTTCCACTCTGGGTGAGTCAGGAGGGAAATCTGTAGAGGGAGGAAACAGTATCGTCACCAAACATAAGGGAAATCTAGGAAAAATAACCTCTGCTCCGTGTTTCAGGAATCTATATACAGAAACCATGCAAAATACATCAGTTCATGTTGAAAACAGCGGCGCGTGATATAAAGGCAACACCTTCTTCCTTGAAATACACAAATCCTGGGTGCCCCGTGCTCCTCCCCTCAATGAAGAGGAATCCCGTCGTGCTACCCCACCACCTGCTCTTACTGCCGTGAGACCTACTTCCCGGGCCCGTCCCAGAGGGTCGCTGCGTTGGTACCTGACTGTGCAGAGTAGGACCACCGCGTGTACTCACATCAAGCTCGGTCGGTGCCACTGGGTGGTCCGGTTGTTGTGGTTGACGTAGTAAGTCCGGCCTAAATTGTCCACTTTTTCTTCCCACCCGGGGGGCAGAGGAGGAGGAGGAAGCTCCTCTTGGTGCTGAGAAGCCGAGTCGTTCGAGTCCACGACTTCCCACCCGTGCTGCGGAATGAAGTTCAGTGGAAGGTTATGGTGCTGGTTCTTCACATGTGAAGAAGAGACAACTACAGCGTGTTGTAGTTGTGCCCTTCCTTCTTCTATGCTCCACGGCACTCGGGCTCCAGCAATGGCTTCATGTGCCACATCTGAATAAATTCCCAAAACTGGGTAAAAAAAACCAATTCTAGGGGAGCCCCTGAAATCTTTTGAGCAATGGCCAATTGTGCTGCCTTCTAAGATGGCTATATTGCATGGAGCAACAGAGATTTGGATATGCACAGTACGTTAGTGACTTATACGTGAAGTCTCATTATACTCTTTTCATATTTCATGTCTGTTGTTTTGACTTGAAGGTCTCCAGGGCTTACACAAAGCCATGCCAGTGACACAGGTCACATCACAGCTGTCACCTTTTCAGCATCTCCACAAGGTAAAAGGGATTGGGGAAGATGAGTCACACTGCACCTGTGTTCTAACAGCAATCACAGCCCAGGTGATCAGGAGGCCCAGGGCCCCGCTGTTCCCCAGAAAGGCCAGCTTTGACTCTGCATCTAGCGCAGTCACAGGAGCCAGAAGTCTGGGACTGCGGCTTTCCACTTAGGCCCTCCACACTCGCCGCCTCTGCACCAACAGGCTTCTCTCACGGTACCAGAGTTCAAGTTACATTTTTGAAATGCATATTTTAGGCATTAAGTATTCCTTTCCTAACACCCCCTGGTAAAAATCACTGGAAAATTCAGCAATTCACTGGTTACTGCAGTTGGAAGGCAAGAAGAGTGTAAAAAATTCCCTGGATTTGAGATAGAAATCTGTTGATGTGCTCATGAAACCTTAACATTCATAACTGCCTGCCACCCACGTCACTCCTCGTCACGTATGCAGAGATGAAAGCTCACAAGTGAAATGCTGCCTGGAAACACGACCTCGCAGGCCGAGGGGGTTCGGATAACTTGCCCACGACACATTATTCACGTGTCACGTGTGTGCGACAGCTGCGAACAGATGTGAGCAGGAGCCCGGGGGAGGCCCTGCCTAACGGCTGCTTTGAGGACACCACGAGAGTCCGTCGCACAGCGCAGCGCCATGGGCGGTGAGTGCGGGGGAGGTGCAGCGTGACCCACAGCGCTGGTCTGGTCTGTGATCAGGAAGTCAAAGGGCAGCTGGGTCAGGAGGGCAGGAAGGGAAATCCCTCCGGACAGCTAATCCTATAACGACATTTCCGGGGCAGGGCTTTTCTAGCGCTGGCTGCCACCTGTGGGCCCAATGAGTAAGAAACTTGGGAAAGATTTTCTAAACCACCTTATCCACTTTGAGGCAGTTTCAAGTGCTAAAAGGACTTACAGAGAGCTGCAAGTCCAAAGCAGTGACAGAATTAAATGCGTGAGGGGAATGTCACAGAGCGCTGTTCGCAGAGAAACCTCTTCAACTCCCAGTGTTGCGGCACAAAAAGAAAAGCGCGCCTTTTTAAACCACGGCAGGTGAAGCGTGCTGGTAGACTATCAAAGACAGACTCATGGGCACAGCCAAGTTTTTCTGTATTTAAGCTTTATAATACTCGTATTTCCTTCAACTATAAAGTCAAAGTGAAACAGGAACTCGACCTTCAGCTGGGAAAGCAGAGCGAGGCCGGGAGCTCGCGGCTTACCTCCATGTCGTCCCTCTGCTCGCCACTTTCTTCATCCTGACCTCCGTTTTTGGGCATGTAGGCCATCTTCAGTCGCAGAAATCCCTTCACTCGAGATTTATGACTGCATAACGGAAGAAAATTGGTGATAAGGGACATGACTCGGTTACACCTGTCATGTTTATGGCGACTGCTGAGCTTGTCCCCGGAGAACACTAAACTGCACAGCCCGCGGGGCAGACACCCGCCCCGGCCCCCTCTGGCCTCACCTTCTTGGTCTGAGAAGAAAGTCCTTAAACGTGTAGGGTCGCTCCATGGTTGGATCTTCTGTCTGTGGGAAGAAAAAATAAACTAAGTTTCAACCCTCCTGAATTTTGTGTTGTGGATACACCGAACTAGAGCACAGAGAATACGTTTCCTATTTCCGAATGTGGCAGTGGTGAAAAAGGAGTCAGCACGTAGACAATGCATCGGACGTCTCACAGGCCACGGGATTTATCTGCTCGAGATCCACTAGATGTCACCATCCACATCGGGTTCTAGGAGCCAACCCCAGCCGCAGACAAATGACAAAAGTATAGCCGTCACTGCCAAGAGTAATTTCTAATTGTAGGGTGTGGCCTCGCTCTCGCAGAGCTGATTAACTCTGGAGAACCAGCGGTCACTGGTGCCCCGTGACTCAAGAGGCCTAAAAGTGGAGTCAACAGGAGAATATACAAGACCTATCCTTGGAAAGCAACTTTATTTTTCACATTAAAACGTCACGTCATCAGCCTAAGATAACTGAAAGATTATTTCCTGTGCAGAGATTGTCCTGGGAAGCACTGCCATTTAGTCTTTTGCCAGAGTTTAGCTCAGGAAGTTATGAGAGATGCCAGGATATTTGTTCATTTTGAAAGAAATCAGTATTTGTTGTATTGTACAAAGTTGAGATAAAACTTAGCCTAACAAAGCAAGAAATACTGTATGTAGTAAAACCTTAAATATCTAGACCCTTAAATATAATTTCAAATATTTACTTTTGCAGCAAGATAGATAAACCACAGTGGGATGATTTATCTAGCAGGTCTGTGCGTGTATGTACGCACTTATATCTGAAACGTTATCGGCTTATGTCATTCCCTGCTTTAAACTCCCAATGGCTTCCTACTCCTCTCATAATAAAATCAAAGTTCTTTCCTATGACCTACAAAGTCTACTATGATTTGGCTTTTAATACCCTCTGACTTCGTTGTGAACCAGTCTGTCTGTTCCCTCCTTATATTCCATCCATGCTGGCCTCATCTGTGTGTGCGCAGATCACAATGAACCCTGCTGTAGAGGGTCGAGGCCCATGCACATGCACAGGCAGGTCCTTCTGCTACACAGCTGACTCTGGACGGCAGGGCTGCCACCCACGTGTGAGATCCCAGGTCACAAACTCAGAGTTCCCATCCTAAATCGCTTCTGTGAGCCACTCTTATCACACCCCGCTTTATCTCCCCTATATCACCATCTGAAATTATTATTTTATCACCCATCACCTCTGGGATGTGAGCCTATGAGATCAAACTTGATTTTGCTTACCACTGTATCGCTGCTGCTGAGCTGATTAATTCATCTGATTCACACGGTAAACTACTGAGGCCCTGAAAATTCACTATTGCTGAAGACAGTTATATTCCCTAGACTGTTTTCACAAGGCAGTAAACATACACGATTTGGAAATGTTTTCTACAAAAAGTTTCCAAATACATATCACTTATAATGGAAAATTTATTAATCAAGAAAACTACTGCTGGTATTCTTTTCTTTTTTTCATTTAACTAGCACTTTTACAGCAATATCGTGCAAAAGATGCAGATATAGCACAGTACTTGCTCTTGCAGTTCAATGACATGGGAGGGGGCCCACATATCAACAACCCTTTAGAAACAGAGGCAGAGCAGGTTCAGTGACATACAGAGCTCAAGATGGTTTCTGGAGATGTGTGGTCCGATCCAAGATGAATGGGAAGGCTGAGACAGGTGCAGAACTGGGAAGAAGGACAGTTCAAGCTTAGGAAATCAAACGGCACGAGCAAAGCCTTCGGGATCATTACTGGGCATGAGGAACTTAGGAGCAGCAGAGAATGCACAAAAGAGTGAACAGAGAAAACCACAGAGCACAGCGGGACTGAAGGCGAATGTGTGCGTACGCCGTGCAGTTTACATGACCACCACTGCACGGGTCAAGAGCAGATCTCCCATGTCTGTGTCCTGGCTTTGTCACTTACAGAGCTCAGTGGCCAAGGGCAAGTTCCTCACCTCTCTGTGCCTTGGTGTCCCTTCTTCTATAACACAGGGCAGTTACCGTACCTTACAGGGTTGTTGTGAGGATTAAACCGATGGAGCTGGTTTATACAAAGTCCTCACAAGAGCACCCGGCACGTTCAACAAACGAATTATCAGCCCACTCTCTGCATGTTCACGTCATTTGTGAGCAATGCCATCTCCATGCCAAGCAGTAACAGGCAGGGCACTGAAAATTAAAGTTCACTTTCACGGGAATTCTCTAGTCTGAATGAGAAGATGACCGTGGAGATAATTACAAGATTTTTTTTGGCATTCATCCAGGTTCCAACCTGACCACGTCCCGTGGAGAAAGGCTTAGTGGAGGCTCCTCGGATGGCACAGAGGGTGTTCCCAGTGGGAACCACCCCAAACAGATTGCAGTAAACAGCGCTGTTGGCCAAAATGGCCAAAATGCTGCCTCCTGTTCCAGGGTATGAGCATGCAAAAGAAAATCTTCTGGATGCATAGTGCTTTCATCTTAAAGAGAGTAGCTGTTTTCGGCAGAAGTGCCGTTACTATGGTACAGGACGAGACAGATAATTCTCAGGCAAACGGAAGGAAGGGCTCCACTAGGTTTCCCGATGCCACCACCAGAGACACACCAAGCTGAGCTGGTCCCCGTGCCCTTGAATATTCTGCAGGCACAGGAAGATGCTAGAGACCCAGGGTCAGGTCAGCACTGCCACCGACTTGCTGACTGTTGAGCAAGTCATCTCCCTCTCTGGGTCCAGGTATCCTCCCCTGGAAAATACTGAGAGCAAATAAATGTCCCCAAGTCCCTCCAAGCTCCATGACACTGAATCCTGCACACACGAGTGGGTGCCGTCACTCTGCTGGCGCCATAAACACAAGGGGGTAGAAGAATGTCGGCCACCTAAGTACAGGGAAGGCGTCCAACACCACCACCCTGAAAATGGGTGAAATTCATGTTTTTAAAGTCGCGCTCTCTGCCCCACTGCCTTCCCCACGGATGCAGAGATTGTGCTGCTGGGCAGAGTGGGGCACGCTGGGGACTCCACGGGCAGGGGAGACACAATGGGCCAGGGAAGAGGCAACAAAAGATTCAGAGGCGAAAACACCGCCAGGAATCTCATTCCGTTGTTAATACAAGTCTTGGAGCGATTTTTATCTTAATTAATTAATAGATACGAGGTATCAAACACTGCATGAACTTTTAGGCAATGATAGATTGAGTTTAAACAAATGTGAAAATGGGCACTGAAAAAAAAAAATCAACGATAACAGAACAGTTACAGTGAAGTTTACTCTTGGTGCCCCAATGCAAGAGATAAAAACAGAGGAGCTCTGTTCCTGCTGCGGTATGGACACAGGTCTCCCATCTCCTCCACCTGTCCCCTGTGCTGCACACTGGCCAGAGCACCTGGGGGACACGTATGCCATCGTGATCGCTGGTGCCTCTGCTTAGCGACTACTGTGGAACAGAAAGGATGTTCTACCATAGAGCTGGATGGAAACCTGGTAACGTCTATACGAATACAGGGAAACCGGGGGCTAATCGGTTAAGGCTGCCCAGGTGGAAGTCAACAGAGTCCCGTCTTTTAAAGCCTGACCGCTGGAGACTTCTGAGCAGGAACCTGCCTGTGCCTTCTCGACTCTCCGGCCTGCATGGCCTACAGCCCTCCCTGCTCTCCCCTGGCCTCTCTTCCTCCTGTACTCACTCCTCCCCTCAACACTGAATAAAATGGAAGAGAAATATTAAGGACCAGTGGCAAATGTGGAATAGAAGCGAAGGACACAGAGGCCCCTGCCATTCTAGAGTCCTCCAGTCCTATGTCTTATCTATTTTTTTCCCCATAAATAAAACTAGGAGGGTGGAGTCTGAGCTCAGGAATGACCGTGAATCACAACGCTAACAATTTCTTTCCTCTGCAAGCAGGTGGCAAGTAGGAAGCACGGAGGAATCACCATCAAGGCGGTGGGGGGCGGGGGAAGAGGTGATTTTCTCATTACCACTCCTCCTTCCTCTTTCCGGCTCAGGGGCCGACGACAGGGCTGATGCTGCCTCCTCCGGCCACCGCCGCTGGGGACTGAGGTAGGGACGTTCCACGGCTCGGAGGGCAAATGGCTTCCAGCAATGCTCCCTGCCCCGCCTCTTTAGGCCAAGCCGCCCCCTCTGCCTGTCTCCTGGGCAGAGCTCCGACCCGGACTCCCACATAAGGGTCACAGGCCCAACAAGGCACTTAACCAGGCACCCAGCTTCTGGCAGTGGGCCAGGTCCAATGCCAAAGCGTGGTTTCCCGGTGGGGACGCTCTGACCCTCTCACCTGCCTGGCAGGCTTCTTTGGGTCAGGGAATGTAAGGCCACGCAGCGTAGGAAAGCCAACCCTAAGAATGTGAAAGCAGCGCTTTGCACTACGAACACCAAAGCCTGTGTTTGAGAGTCCTCCCCCCTCCACCTCACATCCCCCCAGTAGCCAGAATGATCACCCGAGGATAAGGGAAGCCACAATCACACCTTTCTGACCTGAGGCCAGGGGACTCTGGTCTGATTCGCACACGTGCCACCCGGTGTGGTAGCCACTTGCCACATGTGGCTTCTTAAATTTAAATCTTAATCAAAATGAAATAAAACAATACACGGGCTGGGCGCGGTGGCTCAAACCTATAATCCTAGCACTCTGGGAGGCTGAGGAGGGAGGGTCTTTAAGCTCAGGAGTACGAGACCAACCTGAGCAAGAGTGAGACTCGGTTTCTACTAAAAATGAAAATATTAGTCGAGAGTCATGGTGTACGCCTGTAGTTCCAGCTACTTGGGAAGCTGAGGCAGGAGGATCACTTGAGCATAGGAGTTGCAGGTTGCAGTGAGCTACAATGACACCACTGCACTCTAGCCGGGGCAAGAGAGAGAGAGACCCTGCTGCAAAAACAAAACCAAAACGACAGACAGTACACGGAGCCCCTCTGTCACACTGGCCACGTTTCCGACGCCCGTCCGCCACACATGCTGCTGTCATGGGTGGCGCTAAGCTACGTGAGGGAGGAACTTGCTTCACGGATCCATCCTCAAAGATTATAGTCCTGTCTACCCACCAATATGTGTTGAAGGAACCAATGCTCCTTTAGCTAATGGGGCCCTACCAAGCCGATGAATCATCAAACACCAACTCAGAGTTCTTCAATCTCGAAAAAGCCGGTGGGTTGGCAAGGGCCACTTCACCACCATGATACTACACTCTGTGTCCTCAATCATCATTTCCCTAATTTTTTAAAATTTCAAGTTTGATGATTTTGACAAATATTGAATCGACAGGCCATATATAATCTGCCTTGACAACGGCCACATGGCTCTAATATCCGTAACAGAGCACCGTGGGTCACTCCACAAAACACATTTGAATGCTAACATACGCTCACACTGGTGTGCGCTATCACATGGAACAGAAGAACACTGTATAAGTTCCCCACAAACGCCCCATACACAAGATCAGATATACACGACAACACCTGAGACCCTGCGCTCAAAGGCACGACGTTCCAGTCAGAACCTGCTACTTGGGTTCGACGGCCTCACAGAGGAGAGAGAATGTATCTTCACTTCTCTCCTCTGTTTTCTCTGTGGTCCATCTCCCCTGACTGTAGATGGCTCTAAACGGCTAGTTGATTTTAAGTACAGAGATGATGGCACTCCGGCGTAAGCCAGTATCTGGGCTTATGTAGAATGGGGAGGGTCCATTACCTGATGGACTCAGCTCACATTAAAGTACTCAGTCCTCTCTGGGAATTCACCCCCTTTCACCTGTGGCTTTCTATTCCAGCTCTCAGCCTCAGCACCATGGACCACAAAGAAGACAAAGGAGAGAAGTGAAGATACATTCTCTCTCCTCTGTGTGGTCCTTGAACCCAAGTAGCACCCTACCCTCTACCTCTACTCCAAACTGACCTATTCTCTCTACCAACCTGGTCTACGAAGAGGAAAATTCTTCTATTTGCTAGGAGCCCTGCCCAATCTCTCAAGACCAACCTCCACTTGATCACTCAAACAAGGGCTTGTTGGAGCAAGTCCTTACAATTTTTCACCTGTTCCTCTTACAGGATATTAGTAAACAATTCCCCCTGGCCAAGATGTGGTTTCTACATTAGGGAAAAGAGAGGCTGGGGGCATCCAGGAAAGAACTGGCCAACCCACCAGTGTTGTCTGAAAGTATGAGAAGAGTCAGTTTCAACATGGAGAATGACCAGGGCTGCTGACGTAGACCTACGCAAAGGGTCTTTCCTCGCAAATGCTGAAACATGCCCACACTCTCTACGTGACCTCACACAAATAACCCAGTTCCTGGTGGTGCGTGGAGGCAGTCTCCTGTGGAAACCCCATGCAGGCACACACAGGCACACTCCCGTGGCACCTTGGAGCTTCAGGTTTTTACACAGAAACAAAAATATTTTAAGGTTATCACTTTTGCTTCCCATCCCTGGGAAGGGAACGCACTGGAGACCTTTCTTGCTTAATAGCGCCCCTGGGTGGCAAGAGCAAACTGCTTGCTTTCCGTCCCTTCACGACACATCTTCAAAGCCGCCCCGGTAAGAGTCAGCCTTTCTTTCTCGGTATTTAACACATGGCAACGGCCAGAGTTTCAATACAGCAGGAAGCAGACGCTCAGTGGTTTAAGTCATTTTAGTTTATCGACTATTTATGCTACTTGCTCACATAAAGCATTTTAAAAAAAATAACACAATGCCCTTGTATGGCAGAAACATTTGACTTTCCTCTCTTAGCTGCTCCATATGTCACTGTGTGCTGCCCAAGGGACAAAGGCTGGGACAAGGGGTGGAACAATCTGGAACAGTGAAGCTGGGGTGAAGATGATCCACCTTCACCAGGGCCTGCAGGCCTCGGCCCCACATTCTATCGATACTGCCTCATGTTGCCGATGACACTCCTAGTCTCAATTGCTGGTCAACAGCCTCGACTGTTCTGCTGCTCATCTGAGCAGATGGAAATGGCAGTGGCAGCCCGAGAGCTAACCCAGCACACTCTCTGAAGCCAGGGTGGGTATTTCCAGCTGCCAAGTTCACTGGGAATGGACGGCATCTTTCCTTTTGTCTCCATGCTGACTGAGAAGGCCATAAACCAAAGACTGGGAAATACTAGCTTGTCTGGATGTACCTCAGAGAAACAGCAGATGCAATTCCAGACAAAGGGAACGAACAGCTGATTAGACCCAAAGGATGGATTTGGAAGCAGATACTGCGTGACAAGGAAGGGACTGAGCAAAGGAGATCGCTGTTTTGCAGGATGTGACAGAGGTGAGCAACTGAAGAGCAGAAGAGAAGGGAAGGGACAGGAGAGCCGAAAGGATCCAGAGACACTTCATTTTCACAATCCTCTAGCCCACATTATTCTCTAGCCCAGGCGTCCTCAAACTACGGCCCATGGGCCACATGCAAGTTTTGCCCGTTTGCTTTTTTACTTCAAAATAAGATTATGTGTAGTGTGCATAGGAATTTGTTCATAGTTTTTTTTAAACTATAGTCCGGCCCCCCAACAGTCTGAGGGACAGTGAACTGGCCCCCTGTTTAAAAAGTTTGAGGATCTCTGCTCTAGCCCTTGAAAGGACCACTTTCCAGAAAGGTGCCAGGGCCAGAGTACATGCGCTTCCCTTCAGCCTTCTCCACGTGCTGAAGAAACACCCTCGGAAAACAAACCGCCGCCCACACATGCAGCAGCGAGCGCGTGGCTGCCCTTACCGGAAGGTGACTAAGGGGCACGTCCACCTGGCCCAGGAAGTCGTCTCGTGTCTGTCAGGAAGAGAACAAAGAGTTAGTATTTCCATGTATTCACCAAGTGCCAACATTCCTTAAAAATGTTTCATTACAAACACAGATGAAGGTCCCGGGCCCCACAGGGGTGCAGAGGGGGCACTAAATGCAGAAAGCCCAGAGGCGGCACAGAGAACCGTCACCTTGGAGACGGGGGCAGCTGGACCGCAGCCACCTGACAGTCTGTCTGGTGTCCACTATGCGGTAAGGGATCATTGTGAGGAGCTGGGGGAACGTGGGCAGTCGGGGAAGAGTTACCTGGGGCCACAGAGGGTTTGAGGGCTGTCTAAGGAGGGCGTGGCAACGGAATGCTGGGGACATTTCAACAAGTATTTATTAAGTGCTACGAACTGAAGAGTTTCTTGAGAGCAGAGAGTCTACATAGCCTAGTTATTAATAAATCTTACAAACTCTCTATCAAGCACAAAAAAACCAAACAACCTTTTTAAATCAAGTACACTGCTTCGGAATCCATGTTCATGGATTGGGTCCTGCTAATTTTTGGACACACCACGTCCCTCCCTCGCTCCATCTACTTCACAGAGTGTGTCTTCCTGACTTAAAGGAGGCCCACCCAGGGGGAATCCAATTTGGAGACGCTCACTAGTCCCCTCTCAGACTCTGGGAGTCACCTGGGAAGTCACAACCCAGCTTCAGGGGCTGCGGGCCAGGATGACAGGGTGCGACACACCATGTTCACACTAAGTCCCTCCTGCCACACTGCTTGTGGTGTGGCCTCCGATGTTTAGATGGCCCGAGATGCACGCTGGACTCGACGTGCGCACGATGACTTTTGCCACCCCGATATACAAAACAATCAGTCCCTTCTACCACACTCAAAATGCACAAAATTGGGAAAGTTCTTTGGATATGAGCAGCCCCGCCCCACAGCCTGCTGAGGAGAAAGCCTGAGAGAGGCCCAGACCGCCTCACATCCAATTCCAGCCTCTTTGTCGCACTCTGCTGCTTTACGGAGAAAATTTTTCTAATTTACATGAAACTACTTTCCAAATGCACTTGAAAAACACTCTTCTTCTTCCATTTAAAAAAAACACCAGCAGGTAAGTATGAATGAGATGTACTGAAATGATTTGCTCCAGGCTTAGGAATTTCCTTTTAGATAATTGAAAAAATTTGATGAACTGGAAAGCCATCTGTCTCCTCTAAACAATGCATGAAGGATAATAAAAAAATCAAAGCTACCCCTGGTCGGGTATGCATGATGAATGAGACTAGCCTCTCTCCTTCCGACGAGCTTTCCGTTTCTTCTGTTTTCTTAGCTACATCTGCTACAGTCCAACAGGGAGACACCTCATCTAGCATAAAGCTGTAAGGGAAGTGCTGGTAAATTCCATATGTTTTAATAAGAGTAGCAGTAGGCTGCGAGAGTAATGGTGCTGTGCTGTCCAGCTCACAGGCCTGCCCCACTGTGCCAGTGACTCACACCGATGACAGCCACACAAGGAGTTGGGGAGCATACTTGTTTGTTCTCGATTTGGCTGATTTTGCTATAACTTTAATGTCAGTTTACCATCAAAAAATGGAAATGCGTTGAATATTGACCATAAACTGACATGAGCAGAATGGTACTGGCACTTGCTCCCTCTCTCCTCCTCCTCCTGCGATGGCTGCTAAAGGTGAAGGAAGAGGACACAGGATGCCATCATCAGGATAAGACCATCTTATTCAAAGCTCTGTTTCAGAACCTGATAGCTCTGAAAGGCTACTCATGAATCATTAACCTAAGTGCATTTTAGCAAAAATTTATACAACATCTGCATGCCCATGTTGTTTTGCTAGGGAGAGTTCTAAATGGGTAAATTGAGTTAAGTTGCGCCCACACACCAAAAATCAGGTGCCCAACACCACAGGCTGCAGCAGCAAAGCCTCATGCAGCGCTCAGCCTAGGCAGGCTCTGCAGCAAGGCTGCGTCAAGTCCTCACAGTGACACTGGGAGGCAGGCACGATGATTACGCCCATTTTACAGATGGGAAAGCTGAGTGGTGTGTGACCTGCCTGAGGTTCCAGGCTGGCTCCAGAGCCCAACTCTTAAGCCTTACTGCATATCCACATCTCAGTAACCAGCAAGGAAGCAAGGCTGTGCACCAGCTCTGGGCTTCCCGTCACAGGCTACCTCTAAATGGCGTGGATGAGAAGGGATTCTGATGACAGCACAGTCTGATGACACTCCTGGGGGCCTCTGCTAAGATGCTCACTTGGTATGTTACCTTCAACACTACCCTCCTGTTCCAACTGCTCCTGTCCTCAAATGAAACAGCTTCCCGAATCCCTGAGTCACTGTAAAGCTAGGAAACCTCATTTGTACCTTATTACATTTGCTCGTTACATTAAAAACACAATTTATCAAAACAGCAGAAGATGAAGGAACCTTATCATTAAAGGAAACAGAAGGTTGTCATTGGTTTACATCAAGGGAGACAGAAATAAAACTGTTTAAATAGAAAAGGGATCAAGCACAGAACAGCACGTGGTCAAAACGAATTGGCTTAAACTAATGCTTCGCCAGTCAATGGAAGATACAGTTGGTTGAGAGCTCTAGGTTTTAAAACATCCCACTGTTGGCAAAAACTACAGAAGGTTAAGGCAATGTAAAGTATTTAGGTTAAGGACATTACATCATTTTTTAAAGAAATATCTTCAACACTGCAGAAGAGAACTAGTCGGGGACCGCAGAGCCTCCTGGTAGCCTTTATATTGAGGGGAGGAGCAGGAGTGTCCAGGGGACAATGGCACCAGGAGTCAGGGGGTGCCCTGGTGTGCAGGACCCTGCCCAGCTCTCTGCAGGGACCATGCCTGGGCCATCACAACACTCTTCGGTCACCACCACCACGGTATGGCATCTCACACCAATGTCATAAAAACACATTAATCAAATCAATTTTTAACGATTTCCCTTACAAAACTATTCCCATCAAACATCATGTTAACAACAAGAGCCTACAAACCAAATTAATTTCAACTCATCCAGTAGATACCGGCATTTCTCGTGCCTATCTTTAAGTGGCGAAATGCTGTCAATTTCAACCTTCCCTGCCTGCCACCCTGTCCCCAAGGCTGACAACTTGTGCAGGTTACTAACACAATTATAAATGTTCCTTTCTGACTAGCCATCGAATATTTTCCTAGTGTAATGGCAAGGTCCAACAGAGCCCCAGAAATGTGTCGTATCAGGTGAAACAAAAATCCATATTCCATTACGGGAGAGTTAAATAAATAAACAAAGCACACACTGACTTAGAGCTCACTCTCTAAATACCGTTGATGGAATGCCTCCCCGCCCCCAACTAAGAAGGAAGGGGCCAAGCGTGCACCACATCCACGCAGGAGTGGGGGTGTGTTGTCACCATCAGTGGATGCCAGGCTTAGCTGTCCTCACAAAATACACATGAGTCAATTTCTCGAAGAACACTTGCATTCAAAAAAACCACACAGACTCTTCATCTTATAGGTTAGAACTGTACTTAAAGGGTACAATTTAAATCTCACCACACACTGATGCCTCCACCATCCTGGTCCTTTCAAGACCGAGGCGGTGGTTACAGCAAGGGTGGGCACAGTGTGGACATCACATGGGCAGGGGGGCTGTGTGGGAGGAGAGGGGAAAGGGCCAGAAGCAGGAAGGGGTGGCCACAGGCCAGGCTGGGGTCCTCCAGGCTCATTAAGAAGGTGTATTGAATAGGATCGCTGGGCGTGGTGGTTCACACCTGTAGTCCTGGCTACTTGGGAGGCTGAGGCAGGAGGATCACTTGAGCCCAGGAGATCGAGGCTGCAGTGAGCTATGATGACACTACTGCACTCCAGCCCGGGCAACAGAGTGAGACCCTGTCTTTATTTTAAAAGAAAAAAAGGATCAGTGAGTCTTGGAAGGTAAAATGGCCCACACATCATCCTGGAGCTACATGTCAAGCCAGTATATTTTAAATTGTGAGCTGCAACCCCACAATGGGTACCAAGTAGCAATTTTTAATTATAATAGAACAGAAAAATATTAGTGCCTCACATGTAATACAAGTAAGTACTGTTTGAGAAATTCCTTTCAGCTGCGTACACATTTAAAATGTGCATACCAAGCTGTGATCTAAGATTAATTTCTTTTTGTGTGCCACCATCAAAAGCCACTCGACCAGAGAAAACAAAAACCATCCAGTACCACCAGCTGCCTGGGGTTTCATCCTAGAAATCATTAAGCAGTGATTTCCAAGAAAATTATGTTTAGAATTTCTTAAGACAAATGGAAGAGAACTGTAGAGAATTTAGAACATAAGCTAGAGAGTAAGAATATGAGAGCAAAGACAGTGTATGATCAGATGTTTATATGTTACAAATCAAGGTAGGCATCACGATGCCTCCAACACTAAGTCAGAAAAATGTCTGCCTTCTCACGAGGCCATGGAACGAAGCTTCCCCATCTGCTGCTTCCTGCCGCAGCACGGGGCTCCGTGGTACCGATGAGATGGGAGATGGGTCGTATTTTTAGAGTGACTTCTGAAGCATGCATTCTGAATTATCTAAATAATGAATGGCTTGGGTAACTTACAGAAGCTTTTAGACCAAATGCTAAAAATACAGTGACTCTTTGACAGCTTATTGTCTGGGGAGTCACCTGGTGTCCTGGGTAAATTTAATCTTTGGGACCAGGTTTCATTCCTCAGTAAAGCTGGAAGCCAGAGCTTTGTCACCACAGACAAAAGGAAGAACATTCTTCTTTCCCCATCCACTTGTCAGGCACACCAGTGCCCGTGCGGACAGGAGAACGGCTGCGGCTCACGAAGAAATGCACAGCGAGCTTGGCCGCCACCCACGCAGAGCACTGCATAACCCAACTTTCCAGCACCCGGGTCAGGCCTCTGGTCTTCAAGGTGAACTGCTTCAAAATACATCATTGAAATGACCTTAATCAGGCCAGGCTCGGTGGCTCATGCCTGTAATCCTAGCACTCTGGGAGGCCGAGGTGGGCAGATTGCTCAAGGTCAGGAGTTCGAAACCAGCCTGAGCAAGAGCGAGACCCCATCTCTACTAAAAATAGAAAGAAATTAATTGGCCAACTAAAAATACATAGAGAAAAAAATCAGCCGGGCACGGTGGCACATGCCTGTAGTCCTAGCTACTCGGGAGGCTGAGGCAGCAGGATTGCCTGAGCCCAGGAGTTTGAGGTTGCTGTGAGCTAGGCTGATGCCACAGCACTCTAGCCTGGGCAACAGAGTGAGACTGTCTCAAAAAAAAAAAAAAAAAAAGAAAAAGAAAAAGAAAAAGAAATTACCTTAATCAAACAATAGTCATGTGGCATTCTACTAAAAATAAAGAAAAAAGTGCCACAATGAAATGCTCTCTGAACGCACATGCTGTTACCAAAATTTACTTCATGTGCACCAGAACAGAAAACCCAAACACGACTTTTCATAAGCAAACTTCCGGCTTTCACGTCGCCAGATCCTCTGCCACTCACTAAAACAGAGCAAGGTGTGTCCTGGAGACACTGGTTCTTATTTATGACAACAAACAAGACCTCCATGTCAACAGAGCATGCCAGAGCAAACTCAGGACTTTTACAGGCTCCAGGGAAACCACGCTGGATGGCAGGCAGAACCAAACCACCTGGCTGTGTCTGGCCAGGAAGACCACCTATTTTAAGGGCCGTTTCTTCTTGAAACTTGGAAAACAGAAACTGAAGACGTAGAGAGAGCGTGTGTGCGGGAAGAACCGTGCCGGCAAAGACTACGGCAGCCCCAAGACAGGAGCCTGGCTTTCATCCAGGCGCATAACTGACCGGTGCGGACTGGGCTGGGCTCACAGGGAGTCCTGGTTGCTCCAGGTACCCAGCTATGGCATGAGGGGACGAGATGTGCCTGCTGTCCCCCTCCTCCTTCTGGCTGGGTGCAGGTGGTTCGAGAACACTCAGTTCTCTGCCCTGCTCCTAAAATAAGCATATTCCAGGTGTGGGGTCCACTGAAGGCCACCTGGGATTGCAGTTTTGCAACAGCAGCACTTGATAATTTGAAGACCCAGTCAACTCCGGGGGTGCAACATCCTGCAGGATGCCAGGACAGAAGTCCGGGAGGCAGACGCACGTAACGGGAGCAGCACTGCAGAGCTCAGAACCTTGTCCTCGTTAGCTCCTCCAGCCTAGGGGGCGGCAGACAGAACCCAGACTAGCCACGGTTCCAGTGCTTGACAGCCGCAGGGGCAAGTGTCTTCTCAGCCCTGAACAGACAGTCACACCAGCACGTCCACGTAACAGAGGCACCGGCAGAGTGCTGCAGGAATGCCCAGGGGAAGTGACTGACTCTGCCAAGGGTCAAGGTCAGGGATGACTTTTCGTGGGACATGATCTTCAAGCAGGGTCCCGAGGCAGGAGCTTGCCAAGAGGATGGAGGGGGAGGAAAGGGAGTGACCGGAAGCAGAAGCTCGGGGCTGAAGCTGGGACACTCTGTGAAGACGCTTGTGTCACCGACGCGTGCCCGGCGGGGGGTGGTGGTGGCGGGGAGAAACGCTGGGTCTCCTGGGGGGAGAGCAGACATGCGAGGATGGTAAACAGGGAATAACTGCCAAGGACTGGATGCTAGAAAGGCCCGGCAGCCGCGGGGAGAGCTCTCGGGAGGGAGGCGCGGCGGGGAGCACGCTGGGGCGGGCGTGACGCCGTCCAGCTGGCGCTCCGCCAGGGCGCGGCCGCTCAGGAAACGGAAGGCTCGGTGTCCTTGCAGAAGGGGCTCCCCTCATGGACGCTTCTTGTGGGCAGGTGTTTCTTCACCGTGTGACGAGGGAACAGGATGTCATCTGTGACGTCCATAGCAGGGTGCCCGTCAGGAATACCTGGGAGCCAGTGTGACCGACCGGACGCTGGCACAAAGTGAATGCGGAGGATGGGGGAGGAAGATGCCCACCCGGGGGTGCGGCCAGACTGCGGCCGAGACTCTCCTGAGCGCAGGGCTGGCTGTCCCGTGTAGGGCGGTGGGGCTGCCTGTGGGCACGGGCAGCACGTGTCTGCGCTGTTTGTCACCCCCATGTTCAGCGCCTTTCTGCTCCTCTCTGCGAAGACGAGTCTCCTCCTTCAGCCCACACGCGTGCTTGGTTACGGATCTGGGAGAACTGACTGTAGTTGACAATTTTGCATCTTTGCAGAGGAAGCAGCAGCCATGGCTTGTCACCCTTACGGGTTGTGGGACACGGCTCGGCATCACAGTTATCTGTCACATCTGATTCAAAGCCATCCAGCTGCACAAAAGCTCTCGGGCCAAAGGCCACTGACAGTTCCCCGTAAGGCTATTTTATCTTTGTGAAAAATGAGATGTAGAAAAACCTTAGGTATTACGTGTTATTCTCTTATTACTGTCATTACTCTATTGTTTCCCTGTGAAAGGAATGCAAAATTTATTTGCTGAATAAACTGAACATTTTTAATGAATATGATCTGCTAAAAATGAAAGTAAACATTCACATATATTCTACTTGTTACAAAGCAAACTGATCTGAGACTGAACTTCAAAGTTAATTGAAAAGGAAAATGTATCACTGGGTTCACGTAATGACATGGTATTCTTTAATTGTGTGCTTCTGGCTTTATGGTAAAATTTGTTCTAATTTCTTAAGATTTCAGGATAATTTTCTCAGAGTAAGTGTCTCACTTCTGCTCTGAAGAAGTTTGAAAATCAAATCTCCTGCAAACAACTTTGAAAACATGACATGTATAAAAGGAGAAAAAAAGTAATGATATATCTAGATCCCATGTTTTCTCTCTGAACTCAGCTACCAAAGAATAGATCTTAACCTGCAATACTGGATGACAGCCACCCTCGGTAACCACGCAAAGTCACGGAATGCTTTGGACAACGGGTAAAAGCGAGCCCAAGGACACCAAGGATTCAGTGTCATTTTTATACGTTGACTTCACTAACAGGATTATTGCTAAAAGCTCTTCCTCACACACCTCAGGGCATGTGAACCTAGAAGTCTGTCTCACCGTCGGGCCAACAGTTTGCATGTGAGGAATACCGCGCACCAGCTGCGACAAATTCCATGGCAACGTAACAGTAGTGTGGTTTCGTTCCGGGAACCGTGATGACTGAAGACTCTGAACAAGCATCACACGTGTTTACGCAAGGACACTGCCTGCTTTTTCACAAAGGCTCCGTTAACACAGCCTCAACACGGGCTGTGGCGTCCTAAGAAGATCCCTTTCTCCTCTGGCCACATGCCGGCTGAAATCACATCTCTGGCCAGTGGACTCCATCGACGTTTACTGGAGGAAAAGATCCAGCTATACCCAGGGGAAAACCTCAAGACTGCGAAGAATAATAAACTGATGTATAGTTCAACTATCACGCGCCAAGCACTGTAATCGGGAGGTTAAGAAACTTCCCCGAGGTCCACACGCGACCCCCATGAAGTAGAATCTATAACACCGTGTACCAGGGGCCCAAGGACAAGACGAGCAGGCTCCCCACATCCCTGCTCAAAAATCCGGGTTTGCTGTGTTCTAGTTCCCAACCCCCCAGCCCCTCAGGGGTTACACTCGCCAGATTTTGCATATGCCCCTTTTCCTCATCTACATTTTAGTATAAAAATGAGTAATGTATAAGCTTGAAAGAGAAAAGAAATGGAAACTGAATAGTTTCAATTCTTTTTCAAGACCCTCCCCTAATACCTTTTAAAGCAGAGCTCTTCAAACTGGAGGATGCACACACCCATACAGATACACCGAGACTCTCCAGGGGACTTGGGCATGTTCTAAAGAAATCAGTTCCTGGATCCTTCTGTACGTCCCCTTCCCTGGCACCGATGTGCTTGAGGACAGTGTCTGCCATCCGCTGCCTCTCCTTTCCTACCTCCCCTTTCTAAATCACAATCTCCTTCTCCGGTTTTCCAAAGGAAGGTGTGAGTCTCACCCTTCCTGAATCTTACCACAGTCCATTCTGCTGGGTATAAAAAAACCTATGGAGGACAAAACAAAGGGATGGCTTGAAAATGCATAGCTCAGGAGGGAGTGAAGAGAGCCGGCATATATTTTAAGCGCACATGTGAAATTCAACATACTTGAAACTACATGCTTTGTAGTCACTAAACTAATATAACTTACTGAGCTACTGATAAATTATAGATGTCCACTTAAAAATGTGTAAGAAACAGTTGATCAAAATTCTCTCGGAGGTCCACTAAGCAAGATGTTTGAACACTATTGTTTAAAAGCTTAAAATCTGTCATAAAGTCAGGCCATTCACTAGGCTGTTATTAAAACAGTTCCTTCAAAACTCATTACCTATTTAAAGCTTCCTCTTCCCAGGGTATAAGATTTTTAGATGACAGCAATGGGAAAGAAAAATTCTTCCTTTCCACCTGTAATGTTGGTGAGAAGAGCAAAAAATGCTATGTGAGAAATTAAGCAAGTGATGACATGTTGAGAGTAAACCATTTGGAATATGGATTTCCAAGGGTGAGGAGAAATGTGCATTCATTTGATTTTAGATTCTAGCAGGTGCTACTTTAGACACAGAGTGTGGGCCACCTTTTCCTCCTTGCAGTCTACTTAAGACACGCTGGGAAACAAAGCCCGCCTCATTCTTCTTCTGGTGTCTCTCTCTCTGTGACTGAGTAACATCAGCAGGTGCACGAGCAGGACCGAAGCACACCCTTCACCAGGGGGGCTCTGCTGCTCAGACACCAGAATCGCCTGCAAAGAGGTCTCCAGGCCTCACCTCTGACAATTACATTTCTGGTGGAGGGGCTCAGAGGCAGGTGTGCTTTAAAAGCACTCAGCTCATTCTAATTTCTGGCCAGAGTTGACAATCACTGAGTAAATCTCGACGTCTTCCTTGCCCACAGAAGAGACTATAACTACCTGTCAAACTGGTGCACAGTTACACTGATTACCAAACGGATTCTAAGTTGCAATCCCAAAGCACAAAATAGTTTTTGTTCCCCCTCCTTCTCCAGGGCCCCTCATTTGTGCCTCTGTTGCTCTCCTAAATGAGAACTCCCTGGACCCATTTACACATGGAGGTAAAAATAACTGCCTGGGCCCGGAATGTAGACAAGACAGGGGAAAGAGGTGTGTATGCTTGGCCACCCCTGTTTCGAACCCTCACCCTCTGGCCTGGTAGGGCCAGGATATTAATAGGAATCAGACCCACAGGTGCACAGACAAAGCACAGGGATTTTGTTCATAATGGCCTGGATGTCCATCATTTGCGTGCCACTCTAATACTGGGGCTAAAAAGACAAATCCTGTTTCAAAATAGAATTGGACAATGGGATCCTTAGGAGGGACCTCCAAAGTCATTTTGTGCAACACACAACTGAGACTCGCATCTTTATCTGTCCCTCTCAAGTGGTGGCTCCCCCTGCTTAGTCGTGACCATCATCAATGGTGGGGGCCCACTGCCTACGGGAGCAGTGATGGGTTTTGGATGCGTACGTGGCTAGTGTAAAATCCCAAGTCTACCTAGATGTCGGTGAATAATCCAAAGGCAAGTTTCTCAATCACTAACAAAGGTCAGTCTCCTCATCCATAAAGTGAAAATAAAAACAACTTTACCTTGCAAAGACATTGACATTAAATGGGACAATGAGATTCAATAAATGTTGTTTCTAACCAGGGTTTCTCAAAGTTGGCACCGTTAGCATTTTGGTCTGGAGAATTCTTTGCTGTGGGGGCTGTCTTACACTTAGTAAGACGGGAGAATCTCTGGCCTCTGCCTGACACAGTGGCAACCCCTTTGCCCCCCAGTTCTGACAATCAAAAAAAAATCATGTCTCCAGGTATTGTCAAATGTCTCCATGTGGGCAGAGCAAAGTAGTTCTCAGTTGAGAACTACTATCTAATCTCACCCCCTCCCCTCTGCAATGTGTTCATTTCAGCTTTGGGCAAGTCTGTAAGAATGTTCCAGTAATCTGGTGCTTATTTTTCTTTAACTCCTATCCCTTTGAAATGCCAAGGGAGGAGGGAAAGTACCGTAAGTTTTCCTAACTAGAAAGTGGCAGGGCTGAGATTTGAACCAGAATCTCTCTAACACTAAGAATTTATTTGTTTCTACTATGTCATTTTTTTAGAGGCTAATCTCTCCACCACAGGCAGGATGGCTTAATAACTTATTTGAAGAAAGTTATGTCCTTATTCTCCAACTGGTTTTCCTCCTGCCTCAAGAGTACTTAAAAAATCTGCAAGCAAAGCTCCATGCACCAGTCTATTTCTTAATTAATGGGTAAAACAGAGAGTGTGGCATAGTTCACCGTGAGACTGCCAGGAAAATCACTGAGAAGCCGAGAATGAAGGCTGAGCTCCTTGCTTGACTGAGCAGTATTTAAGATCAACAGTGAAAGCTACAGAGTTTCCCGAAAAGGAGGCACGTTGCACAGGGCTCTAATTGGGAAAACACAGTGGGGCTGGCCTCAAAGCCAGGAAGGCCCAGAGAGGTAGAAGGTGAGCATGCGTTAGAGAAAAGTCACAGGTGAGAAGAATGCCCCAAATACTCCCTTCAACGTCCTATCAAAGGTCTTCAACAATCAAACCACCAGAGACAATGAGAATGAGCGTACCAGGCACCAACCTGTAACTCTTTACATCACAAAACACAAGCTAAACCTGGGAAAGAAAAGTTCAATTCATCACTTGTGACTTTTCCAAGAATCACTGGCAACTACAACTCATGTGTCTATGCTTGCAAGAAGCGTGTGGGGGAGGGGCGGGGGGACGGGGTGTGTGTGTATCCTTGCCATCTGGAAACTCCCCCAGGATAAGGTCTGGAGAGCAGGGCTGCCCAGTGCTGACAGTAAGCGCCTACTTAAACTGTGCACCCGGAAGCCTGGCCTGCCTTGTGTTCGAAATCACAGGTGTGGATCTGAAGGACATCAAGGCAAGGAGTCCTCGTGGGCCTGGGCCACAGAGCCTTGATTACCATTCCTGGTTCAGGAACTAACTGGCCGGATGACCTTGGGCACCAAGCCTTCCCTGGACCAGGTTCCTCATCTGGAAAATGGGGCTCAGACCACCTGCACTCTGTTTCATAAACTGCTACACATCTCCGATGTCAGTGTATGTGAACGGCTTGGGCAGGTTACTATTGTACGCTATTAAGCTACTGTTAGTAAGTATTTTAAGTTGACTGTTGAGAAATAGGAGGAATAGTGAGTCCCTGCCAAGACTGGCCAACTGGAAAGCGCACAGCTATTTTGAGAAGCTTGGTGGTTCAATTAGTCTGGTCTCCAATCAAGGAACTCTTGTTTTGCAAAGAGTTCGGCACGTACAGTTTGAGAAACCCTGCTCTATCCTGTGAAGGCAAAATATATGAAAAAGCTCTAAACAATGGAACGGAATGTTATAAAGCTAATTATCCCTTAAAAAAATAAATAGATGAAGCAATGAAAGGTAATGTAAGGACCAAGATGCAAGACTAGAAAGCCTTGTCTAAACTTGAAATGGGGACACTCTCTAGGGATTTTAGAAATGACCTCTTCTGTGTTTTTTTTTCTTTAAAAGATGATCTGGTAGGAGGCTATTCAAATAATTTATGAACAAGTTATACGCCAGAGTCCATTAATGTATACATTGGGTGTTTGAAATGTTAAACCTATAATCCTGAAGAAAATTGTATGATAAGGAGTAATCCCTGGGCTAGACTGCAAAAGGCTCTGAAATCTACAAAGTAAGAGGGGCACGGAGCGGCTTCAGTTACGCTCTCGCAGGTGCTGAGGTTCGCAGTGAGTCCTCCCCCATCGGTGGGCAACAAGGTCACCTTTCCAAGCTCACCCTGCCAGGTACCTATCCAGGTTGCTTGCAGGGAACCACAGGGCACTGACTGAGAGCAGAGGGGAGTTGCCACTGGTGTGGGCTTGGGGCCAGCGCATCTTGGTCACTCTAAATATTAAGAATTCTGCATCTGATTCCATGATATTACAACAGCTGATTCTGATATAAAGGCTATAATTTTCCCACAAAAACCTGTGAGTAGAACTAAGCTTCACGAATGCCCACCACGTTTTTATCCTGTGGTTCACAGACACCAGCTTGAGAAGCAAAGGCTGCCCCAACAACTGCGGGGAGCCTGGCAGACCTGTCCACCAGCGGCTCCCTCTGGGACCCTGAGCAAGCTCCCCCGGCTCGCCGAGCAGCTCTGCTGTGGGAGCGGCAGCGTAGAACGCGACGCGTTATCACTGGAACCGTGAAAATAGCGCGCGCAACTCTAACACGCGGGCCTTGCACACAGCAGATGCCTGGGAGGTAAGTTAAGCTGCTATTCTGCTGGGTAGCTCCCTGGGAAGAAAACCAGGAAGAGGAACACACTGCAAACCGTACTCGGGAGAGTGCCCGTGTTTTCCCTGCTGTAAGCTACACAGACGATTCCCACATAGTTCCCAACCTTCCCATTGATCAAAGCACCCAATGTCATTAAAGCTAAACTTCTAATGACCACGTTCACGGGCTGGATATTAATTACTGGAACAGGACAAGAAGAAAGAGCAAGAAAGGCAACGGCCCGGGAGTTCAAATGCTCTTCATTAAATAGACAGCATATTCAAATGCTTAAATTAGTTCTAAGTTGTCGTTCCTTTATTTTGTAATTTGAGCTCTTTTTCCATAGTGGAAAGGAAGAAGCACTGAAGAAGTTGAGGGAACCTGGGTCCCTAACTCACATGGCACCCCAGGAACATCACTTACATTTTCTGTGCCATATTATTTCTCCGTCATAAGATATACGGGTTCAGACTTGGTCTTTCTAAGATCCTTTGTATGTGTACAGTTCTCAGAACTTATGAGATAAAACTGTGCTGCAATATCAGTTTCCCCTACCCTTAGGGTCAATTCTGGAAAAAACATTGACTTAAAAAATTTCTGCAATAATCTGCAAATCAAGTAACATGCACCCACTTTCAATTTAAACTGAAGGGAAACCCTAGTAAAGCAGACAGAGATGCACATGGTGCAAACCTTGCCCCCCGGGGCCACACACTGCACCGTCCCGGAATTCAGCAACGCTGCACGGAACTGAGCTGGAACCGTTTACTGCCAAGTCCAAGGAGACTCCAAGCATGACCCGTACGGAAGGATGATTCTGAAGAGTGAGCACTAGGGAAAGGCAGTGTGGCCCCATCGTCTGACTTGAGTTCCATTCCCTGCCCGCACCTTATCAGATGGTGACCTGACGCACCACTTAACTTCTCTAAGCCTCAGCTTCCGCATGTGCAAATTGGGGACAACAATAACACTGAGGGGTGTCTGGGAGGATGAGCAACACCTTGTGTATGGCAATGACCTGGGAGCGGAGCTGTGCACTAGATGGCAGGTAGCATTAGACTCAGATATGGTCCCCAATGGTACAAAGCTCTGGAAAAACTTCCATTTAAGTGGAAGGTCACTATCTGCATGACAATTTTAAGCTAAAATTAACAACAGCAATGAGCACATACAAAGCACCTACTCTGTGGCCTGTACGATTCTAAGTGCTTCCAATCACTGACCTTCCCTCAACCTCACAACCGTATCATACAGGAAGCACCGTCATGCTACAGAAGAGCAAAGTCAAATGCCAGAAGGCCAGTAACTGGTCCAAGGTCAGACTGCTGGTAAGCAGAGGAGCCGTGACCTAAATTCCTCCCCAGGACGACACGCACAGTCTCTGTAAGCCACACAGATTTGGCTACTTTTACTTTTCAAAGTAAAAACCCCAATTCTTATGTTTTATTCTTTTGTTGCTGGATAAAAATTTTATCCAGACGCTATCACATCCTTGACTGTCCCTTGGGGAACTAGTCACTGGGACATCCGAACAGATCATAAATGGACCACTTAAGTACATTTTGAGAATAAATTACAAATTTGAGCCTTACTTTGGAAGGCATCTCAAGAAAAACTGAACATAGCTGACTATGAGACTCTTAAAATCTTGTAACCACCAGAAAGCCTTTTCTAATCTCTACACTACCCCAATTCCAACTCATGTCCCAAAGGAAGCAGGATGGGGGAGGAGATTGCACATCTATTAATTTATGAAGTATGACTTAATTGTATCTGCTTCAGGCCCCATCTGTAAAAGCTGACAATGTGCAGTATAGATTCTACCCATCCACAGAAGACAACTTAGGGCACTTCAAAGCCACAGCCACGGTGACTAGCTTCAAAAAGAAACTAAAATAGAGTCAACATATGCATAGGTACTGAAAAAATGTTTCTGATTCATTAGTACATACTGTATTTCTCTTTTTAGGCATCAATCTGTCAAAAAAAAAACATATCTTGGTGTGCAGCAGCCAAGAAATGTATCAAAGTCATGCTATGCTGCAATTCAAGAAGTCAAGGGGACAGAAATACATTCATTCTAGTCAAGCTCAGTCTTTATGTCTCTCCCTGCACAGGGGACTGAAGACAAAAGATGACACTTGGACAAAGGCACTGATGTGGCACCTTCTAAAATGACTTCTTGTGCAGGATGCACACGGTGTGAGAACAATTAGCAGCTTTGTGTAGGAGGATTCCTCTTTTATACCTTTGAAATTCAAGTAAGAAGTTATAATAAAAAAGAATCATAAACTCCAGACTGATGATTGCTCAGACAAGACCAAATTGTGCTCAACCACAGGCCTTCTTCAACCTTATCACGTGCGTATACGTAAATGTACACATTCTAGCTTAGAAGCAAAAGGTACACACATTCAAGTGACTTGATTAGAAATACTATTTAGAAGGCAACTGTCATCAATTCAAGGTAATGGCTAAGTAGTCCTCGGTCAGGTTATGAATTGGTATCAGCTACAGTTGGCAATTTAACCATTTGTTTGATTTTGCTTATTACTGAAAGAAACAGGCTATGCTGCAATTCAAAACATCAGGGGGATAAAAATACTGGAAGACATTGTCCTATAAAATGTAATTTAGGAGCTTGTTCTATATCCAAGGTGAAATGGTATCCTGAGAAATGTTTCATTTGTTGTCATGTGCTTGTCGGAAGGGACCAGACAGAACAGTGTTTGATTACTTAGGGTGGTGCAAAAGAGAGCGAACAAACTCACCCAGCCCACAAACTTTTTTTTTCTTAAAGGAAAAATGGGGAGAGAAAAGGGAAAGGCAGATTTTAAGGCAACGTTCTAAACACTTTATATGCATTATTCCATTCAATCACCCCAACAATACTGAGGCAGATACCATCATTAGCCCGACTCTGAAGATCAGAAAAGCGTGGTTTGGAAAAGTTAAGCAACTTGCTCAAGTCATTCAGTGAGTCAGGTGAATCACACAGTGAAAGATCCAGGACTCAACCTCAGGCTTGTCTTGCCTTTCGATAATGTCAGTGCAGATTTAACTAAGGTAACCACAGTCCCAGAAATAAGCAGAACATCAGGCATCCCCAGACCCCTGTCAATATCAAGCACTGCAATTCAGGTTGCCTTAAAATACATACAGAAAAAATAATTATCTTTCTTGCTTAAAGGGATAGTTCCATAGTTTACGCACCAAGATTGACATTCATGTAGACAGACTGAGCCAGCATTAATTATATTATCATAGATTGGTTTACTGTAAATATAAGTTTGCTCGATTACTAACTTAGGTAGTTTTAATCATATTTCACACACAGGCATTATTTTTGAATTGCTATATTCCTGGAGAAAGAGTCACTGAAGAATAGATTAAGGCATCGTCAAAGCACAAGGAAAGAATAATAAATACTGCAAGGATCGTGTGCAGGAGGGAGCCCCTGGGAAGAGACCCAGAGACAATGAAAAATTACGGAATGGGAAATAGTTAAGTGGAGGGTTGAAAGGATCATCTCCTAAATTTCTCCCTGTCAAATGTTCTGCACACAGATCCACATGTGCTGAGAACAGGCGCAGGGGCTTGGATGCTCACTGGGGGTACCATTTCCTGGCTCTCAGAATCTAACACGACCTTTTTCCCATGACTCATTTTACATGCACATGTCTTCTCTTCCAGAAAAACCACAAGCGACCTCGGGGCAGGCAGAGTTTTAGGTATCTTTGTGTCTCCCACGCTGCTTAGCAACAGCACCAACACATAGTATGTTCTCAATAATCACTCAGTTTCACTTCAGGATAAAATGACCCTTGCAGGGCAGCGTCTGAATTCTTTGGCTCTCTCTTCTGTAAGCTGCCTCGCCTCTGCTGAAAATGGGGGATAGTAGGCTGAATGACAGCTGGCAAAGGTATCGGGTCCTAAGCCCTAGAACCTGTACATGTTACATGCAAAAGCCTTTGCAGATGCGACTAATTAAGGATCTTGAGATGGGGCATTGTCCTGCATTATCTGTGTTTGCTCTAAATGCAAACACAAGTGCCCTTACAAGAGAGTTGCAGAGGGAGGTTTGGCACAGATACCAGGGGAGGCAACATGCCCAGAGAGGCAGAGACCGGTGTGATGCAGCAGCCACAAGCCAAGGAAAGCTGGCAGCCACCAGAAACTTGAGGAGACAAGAGACAGATTCCCTCCTAGAGACCCTGGAGTTAGGCTCTGAGGACGCCCTGACTGCAGTCCAGTGGCACTGATTGTAAACTGGCCTCCGGGGCTATGAGCGGACAACTTTCTGTTGTTTAAGCCAAGTTTCCTGGCAGCCTTAGGAAACTCATACACGGGCAAAGACCAATCCCCAAAGCCTATTTTAGGAGGAAAAGAACTGGAGGACAGATACCTGCATCACCAGGTTGATCACCCTGATCAATTAGGAAGCTCACGTGAGACCGAGCTGCCTGGGACAACCCCCTTCCTAACTATCAGTGTCATCGGGTTCCACATAAACCTCTGTCCTGGGTACCACCAAAAATAAAAACGCTACTCATGGGTCAAACTCAAATTCTGGGAGAGATTAGGAGACTGTCTGAAAATTTGCCCCAGAATTATGTGACAACTATTGCATGGCTCCAGGCTGGTGGCACACACGATAAATACCCCCTATTCTGCCCAAATCCTTTTGGCCTGTGCTCCCAATCCCAGGAGTAGCAGCGTTCTTCCTGGAAAAACAAAGACAACAAGCAAAATTGAAATATCATCCCATTCACCAACCCAGGGGTGGGGAACTGTTTCATGTTGGAAGGCTGCATTAATTCAGCTGTGATCAAATAAGGCTACATTCAAGAAACTTCGATTAGATATACTTAAAAATGTACATTATTTTGTAAAAATCTAACTACTATGCACTGAATAATTTCAAAAAATGAAAATTATTTGTCAATTTTAAAGTTAACTAACCATTTAAAGACTTTGTTGTGTCTGCTTTTTGTTGAAAAGCATTTGAATATTTGGTTGCAGCATGGAGGTCTGCAGTTTCAGCTGATGCTCTAGATGGGTGTCAGTCACTTGTGACCTTAAGGGCGTCTTGATTTGGGTCAGGTAGGAGAGTGTATATTCTGAGCAATAAGTAGTTGAAAAGAAAGCAAGCATTTTTGGGACATGTTGCCAAAAGCCTGGATATTCTATTGCATTTCTCAATATTTCAATTGGAACTTTCTTGGCAACAAACAATGACTTTAAAATGTCCTCTCTACTGAGAGCTCAACTGATTCTATCTGTAGTTCTTTAGGTGCCTTGGTGATATAAACTAGGTGAGGCTGAATTGCTAATTTCAGTGTGATGTCATGATTCTCAAAGTCAGTAAACTTTTCATTGTATTCTCCAATTAATAGGTCTGTAACAGCTGCATATTCTTCATATGATTCGCAAATCATCCTGTTCATCAATGACCTTTGCTAACTGGGGAAAATGTTCATTTCGAAATTTCCTTTTGAAGAAGTAGTGTTTTGAAAACAGATAGCTTTTTTTGAAATGCTTGCATTTTTTTTTGCCACATATCATATACTTATTTAATAGTTTTATCTTACAAAGAAATATTCAAGTCATTTTGGTTTGACATGATATCACACAGAAATGCCGAATTCCTATAGAAATCTTCTTTCAATAATTCACATTGCTGATTCTGTTTTCATAAAATTTAATCATCTGTTCTCACAGAGACAAAATTTTGGCTAACACCTGTCCCTGTGATAGCCAACACAATTCAGAATAATACTGGCAAATCCACACTGAATACCTCATTGTTCAACTTTAGCATGTTAAGAAACTGACAATGCTATGTTGCAGTTGCAGGAATATAGTTAACAATACTACTTGGTGCAAAGTGTCACTTAAAATGCTAGTTTTACTTGAGCCCAGGAGTTTGAGGTTGCTGTGAGCTAGGCTGACGCCACGGCACTCACTCTAGCCTGGGCAAGAAAGTGAGACTCTGTCTCAAAAAAAAAAAAAAAAAAAAAAAAAATGCTAGTTTTAGAACAGAGATGCTGCTGATACAAGATACAATGAAAGAGAGCATCTGGATCTGTTAATATTTTTTTTTTCTGTACAATAAACCCTTCATGTTTTCCTGTCATGGAAGGTGCACTAACTGTATACAATCACTAAATTTACCAAATTCATTCCAACTTCACAAAATTTATCTTGAAAGCTGTTGAAAACATCTATTCCCTGTGTTCTGTTCACAAGTGTCCAAACAGAGTAACTTTTCATAGCAGTCTTCTATTATGACTCAAATGAAGTATAAAACCTGCCCCAAGTCCATAGTAACAGTTGATTCATCCAAAGCAACTCATTGATATATACTTTCCTTTTGAAGTACTGCATGAAGTTGTTCTCTTAAGTTGAAGGCTAATTTATGCTGCTGATCAGTTATAGCTCTCCTTGAAAGAGACAGTTGTTTGTACTTTGAAACATCAGGGTCTAAGCACCCTACAACTTCAACAATGCATTCTTCTCAATTGCTACATCACTGAATAGCTTCCCTTTTTTCCCAAGTATATAAACTACTATGTAAGTTGCTTTAGTGACATTATTTCCAGGTTTTATTGCTGCTTAAAAGAATTGTCTTTGCTTTTGCTTTTCATCTTTTAATTTCTGCAATACAATCTTTTGTGCCTCTCCCTCTAATTTACTTGTGGTCCTTATGAGTGTTATGCTGATGATCACTGAATTTCCTTAATGTTGATAATGCAGTACCGCAAATCATTTTATCTTTAGCAGAAGCAAGATGATATTGCAATTCCCAATCCTCATTAAAAAAATCTGTTTTCTTCCTTCAGTGTTCTCTTGGTCTTCTTTGATGTGACAGAATTTAAAAAATTCTGCTGAGCTGTGCAACTATTCACAAATTCCACTTTAAACAGAAACACAGTACACCGTTTTCAAAAGCTCACAGACTGGCGTACTCAACCTCCATAAACTTTTGCCAACCAGCCTCGTGCGGGAAGTTAGAACTAAATCAAGAGCCTGGCAGCCTGATTCGCAAATCATCCTGTTCATCAATGACCTTTGCTACCTGGGGAAAATGTTCGTTCGAAATTTCCTTTTGAAGAAGTAGTGTTTTGAAAACAGATGGCTTTTTTTGAAATGCTTGCATTTTTTTTTTTTTTGCCACATATCATATACTTATTTAATAGTTTTATCTTACAAAGAAATATTCAAGTCATTTTGGTTTGAGATGATATCACACAGAAATGCTGCATTCCTATAGCTCTTATGGTTTACTAATGTTGTAATTGTGCTGATCAATCCGGGAGGATTGTCATTGAAACTTACTTTATTCTTTGGTATTTTAAATATATTCATTTAAAAAATAAAATCAAAATATAAAAGATGAACAAAAATGTATTAATAAAAAGATCTGTTCTGCAAAATCTGGATTCGTCAAAAGGCCACACTTAAGGACACAGAAGCCCACATGTGGCCCATGTGGCCTTAAGTCCTCAGGTCCCCCAACCCTGCACCAAACTACACTCCTTCAAGTCTGTTTGAAACAACTGTCTCCCCCCCTCCGGAAAACCTGAAGGATTCTGAAGAGAATCTCTATTATCTGCCAGGAATTTCCTTTCAAAAACCCTCCCCTACTTTTATTTGCCTGTGTTGAGTGCCCAGAACAGTTGAGGGTCACAGTATACCTGCCACAATCACCTTTCTTCACAATACGGCACACCTGCCTGCAGTACTCTAACACCACACTGCTCTTAAATTGTGCTTTCTGAGGCTACGTGATCAACTGGAGATGTTCTAAATATCAAAGTATTTAAATTTCATTTAGACTTTGATATTTAGATGTTCTAAATATCAAAGTATTTAAATTCCTTTTTTTTTTTAAGCTCACAGCAGCTTTGTGTGTAATTGCCAAAACTTGGAAGCCAGCTGTCCTTTAGTAGGTGAATGATTAAATAAGGTGTGGTACGTCCAGGCAATGGAATATTATGCAGCACTGAAAAGAAATGAGCCATCAAGACATGAAAAGAAATGGAGGAATCTTAAATGTGTATTGCCAAGCGAAAGCAGCCAACCTGAAAAGGCTATACACGGCAAGGTTTCAACTATTTGACATTCTGGAAAAGGCAAAATTATGGAGACAGTAAAATGAAGGCTACACCAAGGGTTGAGGGAGGAGGAAAAGACAAACAGGTAGAACACAGAGGACTTTTAGGGCAGTGAAATTATTCTGTATGATACTATAATGGTGGATACATGTCCTCATACATTTGCCCAAACACACAGGATGTACAACACCGAGAAGGATCCAAATGTAAACCATGAACTTGGGTGATGACTACATATCAGTGTAGGTTCACCAGTTGCAACAAATCCACAAGAGGGGATGTAATTTTGCTGTGAATGAACCTAAAACTGCTCCAAAACAACAAAAAAAGTCTATTTAAAAAACAGTAAAAGAGACTCCACTGGCCATCCAAATGAACTTGAAGGATTTGTTGTGGCTGCTGCGTTATACTGTTGTTGTTTTATACAGGCTGAATAATGGAAGCCATTAGTGAAAAACAGAACACAAATACACAATGTGAAAATCACTTCAACTGTTTTTACCTATGAGCTCAGAAAAATGAAAGGGGGAAAAAAATCAACCTAGTCTGGGAATTTAACCAAATGTATAACAATGAAAATATCACAGAAAAACAAGTACTTGTGGCACAGAAATCACATATTTGCAGCTGCTGATTTCTGAAAGAGCAATGGTTTCTGTTCATTTTCAGAGCTGCCACATTTTTATTTAGCCGCTTCCTAAGAAATCTCTGTGAACAGCTGCTTGGTTAAAAAAATAAGACATCGAATTTGGAGCCATTCATTTCAAGTGTTCCCCCACCCCACCCCAGATGCAACTTATTTCTAAAAAAAAAAAAAAGTGGGCATCAAAATTAGTTAACGCTGAACCAAATTCAATAGTCTTAATAAGAAATTCCACCATGGACTATGAAAATCTTCCCATTTATCTTGGTTATCTAAATTAAGTGAGAAAATATTCTCGGAAAGTGATGGAAAGAGGATATTCTTTGGTCTATTTTTGGAGAAAGAAGCAAGCAGAAAGGGTGGTGCACATTTCCACGGCCTTGTTTTGTTATCAGATTTCCCAGAGGCTAACGTGCAAGGGTGGTATAAAGGGTAGAGCAAGATGGCCGTTCAAGGCACTGATGACAAATGGTATGTGAAAAACCTCCTAGTATCAACATTCCCTTACTCTGAGTAAACAGGAGATCTTATAAAATAAACAAGTTAGGAGAACCCATTATTATACATCAGAAAATATATTAGTCAAAGGTAATAAGATGCTTTGCAATGGCTAGGTTGTGTTAATTAAAACTTTAAATAACAGCATAAGTAAAAAGCAGTTTATTATTACACGATCATAGAACATAGCTGAGGTCTACTTGAATTTTGTTGTATACAACCTAGGTTATTAAAATTATTGCACCTTTTAATGACATCAAAGCACAAAATAACTATTCTATATGGAACTGATGTCTTCTTGCTATTCCAAAAGGGAATTTATTACTATTTTAAAAGGTAATTTGTTCTTTAAATTAAAAGCCAGCTACCCTTGTATACTAACTACATTGGCACTAGTTTTCCCAGGAACACAACCATTTCTCATCAGCTTCATAAAATAATTTTATTAAAAAACACGATCCAACAATTAATGAAGAGTTTAAGGATACAATTATCCCCCCACCTGAAAAAAATAAATCCATGCATGGCACAGATAATCACCAATCGATTTTGCTCTGGTTAAGTACAATTTTTCTTGTATTGGTTGAGAAGTTTCTCTGAATCACTAATCTTAACTTCATGGATGCTACCAGTTGGATATGATAAAACCCAGGAAAATGATTTGAGAGAATAATATTACTTTAGGTATATCCTAGCCCAAAGATTAATATATTTTGGGCTCTCAGTAAGCTAAACTCATAAAAGAGAGCAAAAAAACTACCTGCTTGTCTATTTGTGTTGCCTTTAAATTTTTTTTTTTTTTGAGACAGAGTCTCGCTTTGTTGCTCAGGCTAGAGTGAGTGCCGTGGCATCAGCCTAGCTCACAGCAACCTCAAACTCCTGGGCTCAAGCAATCCTGCTGCCTCAGCCTCCTGAGTAGCTGGGACTACAGGCATGCGCCACCATGCCCGGCTAATTTTTTCTATATATCTTAGTTGGCCAATTAATTTCTTTCTATTTATAGTAGAGACGGGGTCTCACTCTTGCTCAGGCTGGTTTTGAACTCCTGACCTTGAGCAATCCGCCCGCCTCGGCCTCCCAGAGAGCTAGGATTACAGGCGTGAGCCACCGCGCCCGGCCTAGATAAATATTTTATAGATCAAAAGATGTTACCTTCCAGACTGAATTCCATTTAACAGGCATTCATTTATTAAGGACACTAAATGTAATCTAAGCATCTAAAGAATATCAACATTAGGGAGTTTACATCCCATATATTATACTTATTTGTACTAAAAAGAAACATACAGTAAACGTATTCATTCAAGATTTTATGAGAATTTAATCACATGGAAAGCATTATAACTACTAGACCATAAGGGAATGAAAAAACAAAACAATCCCTGGCCTCACAGGAGCTTACAGAAAAGGATGTAAAAGGGGATATACACAGAACTACCTACAAATGCAAGACAGAGTGTAATATCAGCCACGAGCAAGGCAGAAATCAAATACTATGGCAGAGTAGAGGAGTGAGAGCAGGGCCTGAGCAGGGGCAGCCCAGGGTGAGGCTGAGCAGTGAGGCAGCAGGGTGAGAAGGCGGTGGGAAGGGGGACCCCTCCCAGGCAGAGCTAGCAGAGAGTTCTGCCCAGTGGTCCAGGGGCATCTGGGCTCCGCACGGAGGGAGATGGGAAGCCACAGAGCATCAGTGAGGACAGACACAGAGGTTCAAGAAAATCACGCAGGGTCAGTTCAGCTGAGAAGACCTGGCAGCCACTTGGAACTGAGAAGGAACATATGGCTTAATTTTCTTTTATAATCAAAGTCCCTCTTGTTTGTATACCTTGGAAAGTACCCAACAGCTGTGGGCTCAAGCTCTCACTCTGTCCTTCAGGGGTGTAGACTGAGTGTCTCCCATGGACCCCCAAGTTGTGTTCTTTCATGTTGGCTCTTCCCACTTGAAGACCACAGGTAATTAACTAATGGCCAGACAGAAACAGGGTCTTGCTATGTCACCCAGGCTGGTCTTGCACTCCTGGGCTCAAGCGATCCTCCCACCTCGTCTTCCTGAGCAGCTGGGACTACAGGAGCACGCCACCACACCCAGACAATTTCTAGCTGCTTAACTTGGCTACCTCCAAGAGACAACTTGGGTTGCTTCTTTCAAAATAAGCAGAATTGTTTGGGAGGTATATGGCTGGAAGAAGAGGAGGGAAGGGGAAAATTAAATACATTTTATCCTGGCCAGGACCCGTTGCTGGCAAATGTTCACTGTATCCACAAAAATTGGGGCTCTTTCCTAAGCAAAGATTGTACCAGAGGCAACAGTCCATTCATGTGAGCCAGCACGTGGGTACAAGAATTATTCTCAGGGCTCAGAAAACAGCCAGCTGACACGGAATTAGACAAACTGTATTAGTCCATTTAAAACTGAACCTATAGCTCTAGATTCATTGCACCACACTCTGATTTTAATATTAAAAATATCACTCGATTTTTGGTTCTCCCCCCTCCCCCCAGGCACAGAGAAGACCATACTTTCCAGCCTCCCTGCAGTCTGGCAAAGCCACATCACCAGTGTGAGCTGAGGCACTCAGAGGGGAGAGGAGGGGAGGCTACGAAAAGCTTCTGGAGGCCCGGTCTCTGCGCCTGCGTGGATCCTAACGCCTGCTGACCTACACTGGCATGGGGCGCAAGTGAGAACTAGATCTTCGGTGTGGTAAGCTACTAAGACTTCAGGACATCCTAATATGTCTGATACCTTTTTCAATGACCATCACGACAGTGGGTTTCTCAGTGGACAGCTGGAGGAAACATCGCGTGCTAAATAACTCTGTGAGCAGAGGACGCGTCTCCATGGGACAGAAAGTTGTATGTCTGCATGAACAATTTCTTTTCGTGAAAGAGAAACTGACTAAAATTTTGGTCTACCTTCCAGCCATAATAATCCTTTGCTTCAAAGTCACATAGGCATAATATATTTTCTCGCTCTAAACTGTAGGAAACATTGCAGGGATTCTTTTCTCACACATCATTTCTAATAATACCACTTCACGTAAACACTATTTTCATATGCAACAAGGTAAGGGATCACCTATCTATTTTTAGATGCTCCGCCAGTCCTGGGCCTGGCCGCTGTTGTTTATATACGTCTGGAGTAATCTCCAGGCTTCCATGCTGGTCATTGTTTCACACTTGCCAAGAGCAGGATGTCGTCAGCAACAGCATCACACAGATGACAGAAAGCATAATCCGTTTCATCTTGCATTTATGAAGTCCGGTCAAACAATGGGTTTGGATCTATTTTAGACTGTCCAATTCAAACAATGAACGTAGATCTATTTTTACAACAAATACTTTGCACCAGTAAGATTAGCAAAAGAAATCTGGTTGTTGTACTTCCCTACTGAACTTCCTG
The DNA here is from genome assembly GCA_008750895.1 of Mirza zaza. NCBI lineage: Eukaryota > Metazoa > Chordata > Mammalia > Primates > Cheirogaleidae > Mirza > Mirza zaza. Next base: position 59,614 of record VSMD01119637.1, on the reverse strand, counting down.
TTTACTAAACCATAGGATAAATGATTGGGGCATTAGTCATTTCTTTGTTTGTTTCTTTGTTCCTTCAATCAACAGATACTTATTTAGTGCCTGCTTTGGTGCCAAGAATGTAACAGACTCTGAACATCAAAAGCCTAATGCCCATCTAGGAATTTATAATAATGGTATCAATTTGTAATAAAATACCTGTCTGATCATTGAACAGTTGGTAGTCATGGATATTTTGTTTTAATCATGCGAACAGATGGCTATTAAACATGCCACTTTTGTTACCTGGGGACTTGATGGATAGGAAATGAAGTTCCTGAAAGTCAATTCAATTAATTTGTATTAATGGTATATAATGCTGGGGGGGGGGTAAGACCCTAATTCGTTAGTTTAAGGCAAAATTTAAGACTTGGAAACAGGTGCATAGATACACTTAGCACATATGGATCTCAAGGGATTTTATAACTCTGGTAACCCTAAAATATGTGGAATCCAACAGAAGACATTCTCCTGCCTTGGGCACTAAAGACACTCAATAAATACTTGGTGGTGATGAGGTGTCAAGTGGAGGCTTCCTTCTCCTAATTACCAGAAGCTTCTCCTGGTTCAGTTGCTCTCAGCATCAGCAGCTACTGTAGCTGGAGGAATGGGCCTCTGAGCCTGTGTAGCTGACTCATCTTACACCCTGGGAAGCGTGCTCTCTGCAGGCTGAGTGCAAGACACACTTCTGTTTATAACCTTATTTTGAAAGCACTTTCAAAAGCAGATTCTAGTAATAAACATATTAAGAAGTCAATAAACAGAATGCTTTGGCTCATTGCTTCTCAGCTGTTTTTCCCCCATCAAGTCAGGCGATATACCCCAAGGAAACAACCCAGCAGCACCCAGGGTTACCTGCCATTCCTGAGATAGAAAACTGCTTGCCCTTCCCCTCTACCCAACAAGCCCTTAGAGATGCAACCGAGAGTTAGGTTATTAGAGCTAAAAAGCCTGAATCTAAGCTAATTCATACACAAAGCATAAACATTTGTTAACATTAGCAGTTAGTTACCAAATTAACTTGTAAATATGTTCGCAACTGATCGAGCATTCTGGTCACTACACCATGATAGATCATGTACTCATTCATTCTTAGAAATGATACAGTTAAATGAATACCCAGATTAATGTAGTGGTACTACAGGAGAAATATTTAAATTCTCTGAATAAATTATCAAACACTTAAACCTTACCCCTCTATTTAAACTCATCCCTTTTCTCTTTGCATGTTTACGCCTCTGGGTCTGTAGTGCAAGAAAGTAAGTTACATTTTATACCGAGAATGTGGTATAACTGTAGCACCTTGTTTATCTCATACTTTATTTTCCAATTAGAGGGGACACAAACCATTAGTTATCTGAACCTCTTAGCTTCTTTGGAAGCAAGATTGTAATATTTATCCATACCACAGAGAAAGTAATACAGTGAATGTTTAAGATGTGAAATGTTCAAAACACATTTTGACTAGCATCTCAATATTAAACAAGCAAACAATACCTCCGAAACCTCAATGGCACTATTACTTGGTCAGCATCTATCACAGGGTTTTGGAAATAAAGTCAATAATCAAAATGTCTTTCTCTTTCATTTTGCAAATAGGAAACCAACTCTTAGTGGGCAACACATTCAGCTATAAAATCACTTCCCTTTTTTCCCCATACAGAATAAAAGTCTGTCATAAAACTACTACCAAATCATGTTAGAGACTACCTCACATCTTGTTAAAAGTCTTACATAAACTGTGTGGTATTTATTTCCACAGTTTATCCCTTTTACAATTTTATTTTACAACAAGAAATTTTTTAGTGGTTTTCTTAAACTAGGAGACTATTCAGTTATTCTTATTTCTCTTTGATGCGTACACAAAAACATACCACAATTAAAAATAAGGAAAAAAATAGAATCTGGCTTTTCAGCAGATGTTTTCTCTCTCTTCATGGTTTGATGGATATATCTGGTACTCTCTTATTTATGATACTTCAAAATAAGAAGTAACATGAACCTTCTCCACAGTCTACTATTAAATTTTTCTGAAAGTTAGTAGAGGAATGGTAAGATTTCAGGGAGACCTGCTGGGTGGGCAAATTAGGCCTGAATTAGCAAAGTTTTACTACAATTTGCCTTTAAAGCTTATTTCCTTGTATTATCCAAGATCATGCTCAACTATATATGAATCTGGAGAATGAACTCTGCACATGATGATCATTATTGCTCTTTATTATTTGTTTCTTTAACATTCTAAGAGAATCTGTCCCAACCTCTGTTAGAAAAAGCAAATGAGCTCTGCTCTTTGCTTGATCACTGTTCTTCCAAGCAAAACACCAGGCATGTGCAATTTACAAAAGGTCATTGACCTGAATTAAAACCCCAACACAATGATTCAATTGTTTATCAAGTCTGATGTTTTCTTTTTAACAAAACATATGATGCATAAGGAAGCAAATGGAAATATGTATCATGAAACCTCTGTAAGACCACATAGTAAAGATTTTTAGATAGTCTGAGAACATGAAAGCAGTCTGAACAAGGGTTTAGATTCTGCTATATAAAGTCAGAAGTTAGTTTGTCTAATTCCATGTTGTTCAGAAATGTCTCATGGGATAGACGTGAACTCATGATCATGAAGGCCCATGTCACCCTGCAGGCTGCTGGTCCCCTAGAGAGTGCCCACCACAATTCCACTCTGTGGTCTCCATAAGCAAGAGGCTGGAACTAGAAGAGAAACAGTATATTCCTCTTTCTTCTTGTGGATTTATTTGCTATAAACCTATGTCAGCTCCATATTTTAAACACAATTACTGAGCAACACTTTGTCCTCTATTTGTCTGTAAGTCAAGCATGCAGTTGTCTGAATTCCTTGGCAATGGGCAAACAGAAATGAATGAGACTGGAATTTCATGCTGGGTTGAGAGCTGCCTTTTTGATCACACGGACCTTTATTAAGCTCCTTAGCATTTGGACAGGATAAAGTTAAATGAGGACAAAGTTAAACATGAACAATGTCAAACTGCAGAAGTCCAGCAAAAAAGTTAAAGAAAGATGTGTTTTAAAATAGCTCTCCTAGCTTCTCAAATATTATCAGCACAGTAAGCACACTAAATTCCTTTTGTGTAAATGTTAGCCTGCAGTTGTTCATTTTGGGCAAATAAAAACGTTATATAATTATGGTCAAAGAACAACCACATGTTCCCATATATCCTTGGCCTTCTGGGAAAATCTCTACTGGCCACCATAGATGACTCTTAAATGATGAAAATTTCCAAATGCAGATTATGCGCAGGAAGATCACCTCCAGGGTCAGGATGAGGTCATCTTCATCACTGCAATCCCAACAACTAGCATAGGCTTTAGTGGTGTTTAAGATTCAATTGCTTATGTAAACTGGCCTGTCTCAATTAGTCCTGATTAGCTCTGATCAGCCATCAATATGACATTCCAAGTTGCTGGGATTATCACTAACTTTACGAAACCCTAAATCTATTGAGACTTACTCTTATACATAATAAAAGTTTGTTTTCTGGTAAGGGCCATTTTATCAACATGACAAAGAGTGAAGACTAGATAAGTGTAACTCGTTTTCATAGGATGCTTTCACATGTAAAACATCCAATGACTGAAATTTACACCTAAATGAAAAGCAAACAAGTTACCAGAATTGAAAAGAACATGGTATTTTCTATAAAGTACTTAAAAAATACTTTACATTAGACTCATCTTTCAGAAAAGGGCAGTAAATGTTTACAGACGTCAAATTAACATCTTTTGGCACCTTTACTGGTATGATGATAACTTTGCTGAAGCTCTGAAGACTGGGGTGGCATTAGTTTATAACCTACAGAACATAGCACTGTACTTCCACAGGTAAATATTCAGTAAATGCTCGTAGTGCTCATTTTATACTTAACATTAGCATAATTCAGAGTAGGCTGTGTTTTGGTGTTAATAACATTTACATTCTTTACCACCCTAGACTTAAATATATCCAATGTGTTTGTCTATAAATTATGACACTGGGTAAGAATGTATATAAATAATTAAAAACTTGATGTATGAGAATTGTGTATAGCTACTTACAAGTTAGATTCTTTTCCTAGGAAAAGCAGACTGTGCCTAAATGCATAGTGTTCTATTTATCGTGCAAGCAAGATAACAGCTTATTGAACACGTTTTTGAATAAGAATTTGTAAAGGGATGGAAAAACAAGGAAAACCACTGACTATATCGTTCATCTAGTATTTACTTTTAATTTTTTCAGTATTCTGCTTCCAGAAAATAATTTGATTAAAAGTGTTTGAGTCTTAGAAAGAGCCAGCATTTGGAAAAGAACAGATTTCAATATCTGTTCTAAGAGTGAGAATTTCTCCAAGGTAAGAGTTAGAAACATCCAATATGAGTGAATGAGAACTGACCCTTCAACCTACAGATTTTTTTTTAGATAATCTCTAGTATCGATTTCTTTCTGTCCGACCTTTCTATCTGTACTACAAGAGCCTGATCTCAGGGAAAGGCCTGACTGAAGGAATGGGAAATAACCCAAAGGAAGAAAAATCTAGAAGAGAAAGGATATAAATTTTGGATGGTGGATTTTTGTCTATTTCCCATATATATCTAAAAGACAACTTAGAATAGTGAACACCACTAGCTGAGGAGGTCAAGCCCTAACCTTCCTGAAAACAAATTAAAATAACAGAAATGACTTATATTAATTCCTATAACACGGCAAAGTTTAGGCATTCAAAAAAATTTTGAAATACAAAAGGCCATTTTCCCTGGAGTTGACAAGTAACAGTAAGGGTTGGGTTTTTCTGTTAAGCACCACTGGGCATACTGAATACATTCGTTCAGTCAACACTTATTTACTGACTCTCACCTTCAATACATAACACCAGGTGGCAAGTGACCTAATTCTGAACAAATGAGTGAAAGAAAAAGCAACAAAGAACATACATAGAACCCAGAAAATGACTAGGTATCTTTACAAATACCCTTTCTATATACAGAGTTATTTTTTTCAAAATGTGTGATGAAATATGAAAAGAGAAACGTATTTTTAGCCAGAAGAGAGAAATTTGGGAGTTCACCAAAATGACTCTGCCATGTCTTAAAACAATAATGTGATCATAGCATGATTAAGGAGATTTAAAGAGCCAGATCTTACCAGATCTTAAGGAAAACGTTCACAGACTGAAAGGGAAAATGATGATTAATCAGTACAAACCTCAAAATCCAAATTTATAAGCTGCCAGGATAACTATATAGAAATCACTGGTTATTTACTATACTATTTATTGGGTTTTTATGTTTTTTTCCCCTGTATTTAAGTAAGCAAGAGAGCTGAGGCTAGATTTGAGAGCAAAATTCACTCTCATTATTGAGGCGTGTGTTGTTTTTTCAACACAGTTCACAAGTTGTTTTTCAACACAGGAGTATACACCATAATTTTGATAGAATTCTAAAAACTAAGATACTAATAAGTATCTTAGTTTATAATAGATACTAATTCTATCTAAAGATAGAATTCTAAAAACTAAGATGTTTATCTTTCTAAACAGCACGTACATTAATATTTCTTGAGTCCAGGGGCTACTTCTCCAACTTAAATTTCCCATCGTAGACACTAGTAGAGCTAGACACATGGGAACAAGGATGTTTAAAATACTTATTTAATTTAACTTAGTGGTAAGTTGCTAATGACTTCATCTACATGGAATACCCCATGTATCACTCAAAGCTAGAATCCACTGTGTCCAAAACAGTCTTTCTAATGGCTTAAGCTTCATATTTTGCTTTCCTTGCTACATTGCTATACAAAATAAAAGCGAAACGAGGATTTTTACAGGAAGAAAAACTTCAGGAACAAAACTGCATTTCCCTGAACGAGAGAAGATGCAGCCCTCCGCTCTAACACTGATGCCACGGCTGTGATCACAGCAGTAACATGCTTCACCTGCATGTGCACAGTGCTACTTAGAAGCACACCTTAGAAAGCAGGAGATGGTTCTACTGGTTGGTGATACGATGGGAACAAACCAAGAGAAAACAGAAATGCAAGGATACACTCAAGGAGTTACCTACTTAAACAATAGGAAAAAATCCCTATGAATCCTCTAGAGCAGGGGTCCTCAAACTTTTTAAACAGGGGGCCGGGCCAGTTCACTGTCCCTCAGACCCTTGGAGGGCCCTTGGAGAGTGCAGTGGCGCACGTTCCACACATGCGCACTGTTGGCCTGGGACAAGTCGGCTGCTAAGCAGGACAGGCAGCGGCAGAAAAAACACCCCGTGGGCCCCATGTGGCCGGTGGGCTGTAGTTTGAGGACGCCTGCTCTAGAGATAGGAAAGACAGCCGAGCAGCCTCAACAGACACAGAGAAGACGAAGCCAGGGGCAATATTCAAAGTTCCCTCTAAGGATGATTTTGCAGGGTCAGTAATCAACATATCTACCTAGAGGCAACCATTCTGTCACACAAAAGGAAACATACAGGGAATTAAATGCCAAACTACAATATCCTAAGGAAATGCTGCAACAATTTAAGAATAGTAAGTTCTTTATTTCTCAAAGCAAACAGATTTCAGAATCTTTGAACTAAGTTTTGTTTTTCACTTCCTGACCCCGAGCAATAGAATCTTTAAACTTAATTTTTCACTTTCCCTGACCCTGGACAATCGCATCACAATTCCCTGATTAAGTCAGTGGTAGAATGAGAAAGACCTCATCAGTTCTTAGGCTAAGTTTTTGTGTTGAAAACTAGCTAGTCACAGGCCAATTTGCAGACCAATTTTCATTTTAGCTATCAAGAGAAACAATAAAAGATGATCCAAAAGTACAAACAATTACATCCTAAATATATCAAGAGAAACAACAAAAGATGATCCAAAATTACAAAGAAATGGCTCACTGATTCTTTCAGTTATCAATTTGCTGATTCAAACCTCAAACTGAAACTTGAAGTCACTTCCGCAGCATCATGAAACTGAGAGAGATTTTGCAATTAAGTTTCACATACAGGATAATTATACGTTTGCCTACAATCCTCTTTTCCAGAGAGTTCAATTTCTGTTATTACAATTTCTGTTATTACTTTAGCAAACGATGAAACAATTTTTAGCATCTATTTCACCCCTGGATCAGAAAAATGTTTCAAAAAGGTATTCTTGCTATATATTCCCTCCTACATGGTTATAAAGAAAGTCTAAAGTACTCGGTCAATTTGGACAAGTATCTCAACAGCAGTTTGGGCAGGATAAATACTAGAATTTACTAACTTTAATAAAAATATTTAATACGATGGTTATGCAAACATAACCAGATGCTACTTACCTTTGACTTTTAAAAAAGACCCAGTAAAATACATAAATATAAATCCTTACTTAAAAAGGCCAAGGCACCATTACAACATGAGTAAACCTGAATAAAAATTCTATAACTTTGAAATTTTAAATTTTACAGCACATCCAAACTAGGGATAAAGGATACATTAGATTCATATGGATTTTACTTGTTTCAAAACACACCTGCATTCGTCATCTCATCAGTGAGTTAGCTTCTCAGGGACTTTTAGGATAGGCCCACTTACTGGGAACATAAACCACTTCACTACTCACCAGTTCTTGGCCTTGAGCACTAGATGCATGTGATGTGCAGACACACACAATTTGGGCCTGATGAGCAGTAGTAAGAAGAGTATTTTGTTTGGGGGGAAAAGTATATAGCTTGGAACATTTAGCATCTCCTTCTCTAGCAGTGATCAATTAAGAAATCCTTTGCTTGAAGCATCTACTCAGAATTTTAAGACACGTGTAGCAGTGATCAATTAAATCCTTTGCTTGAAGCATCTACTCAGAATTTTAAGACACGTGTGTTGGACGTATGGGGAGAAAACAAGTCCCAAGAAAGCCCCAGGAGAACCACACACGGGACAGAAGATGGACCAGGGCATCACTACCTAGAACCAACCAGACAGCAGGGCCAACCACCTACTTCCCACACAACCTTGTAGGATCAAGAACACGACTCCCAACAATATCCATGGCATCATTCTGGATGGCTATAGCATCACAAAATAGGTCTACATTCCAACTAGATATCCAGACATATGGTTTAACAAAATGCTTTAGCGTGTAAACTTTGATTATCTAAAAAGCTTTTCAAAGAAATAAAGTTAAGTATTTGATAAACCACCTTTACTGAAAAGACTGAGATGACACAAAATCAGGTTGCCCACAAGGCTGGCCATTGCCACATGCAACGAAGCACTAACAGAAGCTATCGGCCGCCTTCTATTCCTACAATTCTCTCTCCCCCACCACTGACAAAAGCAACTCCTGGCCTTAAGCTTTTTATGCCACAAAAACATCTATCTTGATAACCACTGGCAACATGATAATAAAAATGGATTATTCATTTTGTTAGCACGGTCCCTTACTCCTCTTCTTGCTAATACTGAATTTCCACTAACACATTTAACTCTTCACTTCTAGAGCTGTGACATGAGAAACACTTGCTAAAAGCTACTTCCAGGAAAAGAAAAAAATTAATTGCACTGCAATCGGCATTAGACATCACCCTGGCCAGGATTCACCCAACTTTCCCAAGAGGTCCCCTGCTTTGATTTCCCCAATGAGTGTGCTTGCCAGGCCCAGGGCAAATGATAAAAAGTGTCTTGATTAGCACATTAGTTTGCTCAGACTCCCTTAACAAAGTATCACAAACTAAGTAGTTTTAACCACAGAAATTGACCAAGTCACAGTTCTGAAAGTTGCAAGTCCAAGATCAAGGTGTTGGCAGGGTTGGTTCCTTCTGAGGAATCTGTTCCAAGCCATTCCTAGCTTCTGGCGGTTTGATGGCAGTCTTTGGTGTTCCTTGACTTGTAGAAGCATCACTTTAATCTCTGCCTTCATCTTCACATCACATTCTCCCTATATGCATGTCTGTTTCTGAGTCTGAATTTTCCTTTTGACTAAGATACCAGTCCTACTGGATTAGGATCCACCTTAATGACCTCATCTTAACTTGACTACATCTGCAAAGACCCTATATCCAAATAAGGTCCCATTCTGAGGTACTTGTAGTCAAGGACTTCATATCTTTTTAGGGGGGATACAACCTGTAGCAGTAACAGTGAGTTGGCCAGGTAAGTTACCTTTCTCAAAAGAGATTTCTCACAAGTCAAGGGTATGGTGTACAGCCTCAGCAGCTGGCTAGGAGACTTACTGTGTGGTCTTTTGAAGAGGAAGGATTTCTGATTGCCTAGAGCCTCATGATCATTAAGGTGGATAATGGGTGGTGTTGGTCATTAGGGCTGTTCTCAAATATTCCATATCTCCTCCTCTGGGCAATGGTAAAAACATACTTCACCCATCCGAAGTGGCATGGCCACATGACTGGCTTTGGCGAATGCAATGGGGTGGCAGTGATGTGTGTCACTCCCAGACAGACCTTCAGAGCAGGGTGCGAATCCCCGTGCTCCCTTCCCCGGCTGCAGTGATGGTGGAAGCCCACCAGGATAAGCTCCCATCATCCTGAGCACTGTCCGTGACCAGCGAGCACAGCTCTCCTGCTGACACATGCTGTACATGTACCAAGAACAAGGGGAAAAAAAACCTTGTGGCCTAATCCATTGACATTGGGGTTTTTCTGTTATGCAGGACAACCTAGCCTACACTCTCGGACTGAGACAGATGAAAGTTCCCATTATGAATTTGTGTTCTCTATATTTCCCTGGGTTTCTCTTTTTTTTCTATGAAGGAAGAGAAGTTCACTTCAAGAGCTCATATAAATACCAGAACTACATGCATAATGTTATACCAATCTATGTTATGCTCTGCCCACTGAGAGCACTAAAACTCAATGGTAGCGTCAAAATTCTTCTAACGAGAGAGCTCTGTAGATTAAGCCCAAGTACGGTCAGGTCACTGAGAGAAACCATACAAAGTCAAATTCAATTTTTCATTTATTCAACCACATTTTTTATTTTAAATCAACTAGATTGATCTAAAATGTATTGATTTTCTTTTTATTTAGTTTCAGTCACTGCTTTTGTAAACTTTTTTTTTTTTTTGCAATTATTACATTCATTTAACTTTCTTAGTGTATAAATTTCAGGGGTGTCTTACAATCAGATAGACAAATGTGATATATAAGATCAGGAGAAGTAGTTCAAGTCTCCTTTCTAGAAAGAGCTCCTTCCTGGATTTATCAGCATTTTAACCACATTAGAAAATGCTCCTGCTTACCATAAATGAAATGCACAAATTAAAATAAGCACAGACTAGGCACTTAGATATTTTGTTGGAATTGTACGCTTGAGACCGCTATTAAACTTTTAACTACTAAATGTTCAACAGTTTTAAACTGTTCCAACAGATCAGTTATAATGCAATAAGAAATAAAAAGAAGGGTTTTTTTTTTTAATTTTATTTTCCCTCTCTAAACAACTGACATAACATTAGTGGAAGTTGTTACTGACTTGTTTATAATACTGTGGGCATGCAGAGTTAAGGAGGAATAATTATCTAACAATTAAAAGATATTTTATAATTTAAAGAAGGTCCTTATGCAGGAGCATGATGACAACTGTGCCGAAGAGTGGGCAGAGAGTCACGGAATGAGAAACAAAGGCTACTACTCCAACAGGTCTCAAAATTCTGCACTGTCCATAATGGTAACTAACATTCTCCCGGCAGTCTCAGCACTTCCACAGGGGTTATCCTTTCCAGATTAAAAAAAGAAAAAAGAAAACTGAAAATACAGTAAAGGTGAGGAAGCATCACCTAAGTGCAAAGTACTTAATCATGAAATAAGTCATTTTCTTTGATGAATCTTTTGCCAAATTCCACTGTGTATCTTTGCTACCTCTCAAACAGGTAGCAGCGAATCAGTTTCTTGGTGATGGGCTGTAAGATATGATGGCTTTCTTCTTGTTTTTTTTTTTTTTTTTTACAATGAACCTATTAACTACGGTTAGACATAGCAAAAAGTAAGGCATTTAAAGTCATTTAAAAAGCCTATTTCTCAGATTCAGCCCTCACTAACTCCCCATTACCACACACCCCCTACACCCCAATCTCGGCTGCTGGAGCTGCCCAGTGGAAGCTCATGAGCGGCTTCCTGGAAAAGTTCACGAACCAGCTGCACAGCTGACAAGTCTCTACAACTCACCAAGCCCAGATGCCTGTGCTGACTTGCGCATCCTCACTCCCCGCCACATCTGGTCTCCCACCAGCTCTCCTTTTTTTTAATTCCAATCAAACTGCTCACTCTGGAGCCCAGCTCAAAACTCTCTTTCTCTCAGTCCTTGCCCAGAGAGCTTTCCCAGCCAGGCCAGCCCCTGGTCCCCTCTTCACTACACCTGGACACAGGCGGACGGTCACGCTGTGCACACCCAGGTACGTGGTAAAGGCCAGCTGGAGGCATTGTCTAACTTTACAAATGACGCCCACAGCACCTACCAGCACCCTGTGGCTCGTACAGTGGGTGGTTTGCTGGGCATCTTTAGGGATGGAAGATGCCAGAGTCCTGCCAAGAACACCCAGCCTGGCTTAAAGCAGAAAACTAAAAGTTCAGAGAGGCTTTCTCTCCACTCAGAATCTGTATTATTTCACAAGTGAGTGGATAATCCTTAGTTGTGAATATACATTAGACACCGAGACCTAAAACATTTACTATCTAGCCCTTTCCAAAAACAGAGAAAATTCGCTGACTCCTGGTGGAGAGCATAAAACAAGTTCTTATCAAGCAGTGTCAACTGTCTTGCACCATGTGCAACCAAGAAGAGATTAATGCAGCAAAGCCCAGCCCTCAAATGGCTTACAAATAGATGTGATCCCCTCTAGACTCTTGTACCCACAAAAAGCCCTGATACCACTGCCTGGGGAACATTATCTACATACCCCTGCATTGACCTACTTTCCCAGTGACACTTCTTGTCTACACAACCATGTCCCTAATTTCCAACACAGGCCTATTCACCTGAGATTTTCTCACCGCCAGCCTTCCTGGGGGGAGCACCCTTCCCTGCACCCTCAAACCTCTCTTCCTCTGCAGCCTCTAGGCATCCTCAACTGTGAGAATCCAAAACTTCACTCGCTTCTTTCTTCCTCTTGAACTTGAAACGCTGTGATTTAGTCCATTCTGTCGTGCGTGTGTCTTTTCTGTGCCTGCCTCCCTCCTTAGACTGGAAGCTCTCGGAGGGCAGGGGCTCTATCTCCCTGAACTCTCCCACCTTAACTAACGCATTTTAAAAGTAAAAGCAGTCAAATATAGAATCGCTGTGCGAACAATTTCATTCTGAAAGTCTCTATCTTCGATTTCATTCTGAAAGTCTCTTATCTTCAAAAACGTTTCAACCTCGTTTGAGACTGATATGACGGAGAAGACAGACACGCAAATGTCTGCGGGTCCAACGATGGAGGCAGGAACAGGGCAGAGTGAGGCAGCAAAAGGCTTGTTAAGCAAGTGCGTGACAGGGAGGGAGGGTGCCCTGCACAGAGGGGCTCTGGGGAGTGACAGTGGAGACAGAGACGAGCGCAGTAGCATGGGGTGTTTCGGGTTGGGGTTGGAGCCACGGGGCTGATAAGGTGAGAAGTGTAGATCTACCCTGTGGTATCCCCTAAAACCGCTAGGGGGTTTTAGCAGAATATAGGAGGGTGACATTTGCAGTTCAGAAAGTCACACTTCTGGGCTATATTGTGGAAGGTGGATCAGGGGGCTCAGTCTGGAAGGAGCAGCAGTGGTAGGGTCAGAGGCAGCATAGGCTGGATGTGGTGGCCAGACCCGCAACTCCAGAATAGACTATCGTATACCACTAACTACGAAATGTACAGGTTTCCAGTGAAAAGCAAGCCTCTCTGGATTTCTTAGGCCTATCTGAGGTTTGATTCTATCAAAGAACTAGAAGAGATTATGAACATGCCTCAACTTTTTTTTTTTTAATTGTAAAAAAGAAATAATCTTTTAAATTTCTCAGTAATGGCAAATGTGAAAATAACTAAGCCAGGGAGAAAATATTTCAAAAGTTGCCAGTTTTTATAAGGCATTCAATATCTCTTAGACTAGAGGTCCCCAATCTTCTGGCAGCAGGGACTGGTTTCATGGAAGATAATTTTTCTATGGTTTGGGGAAGGGGAGGCTGGCGGGGGAGCGGGGAGGCTGGGCAGCAATGGGGAGCAGCTATAAATACGGGTGAAGCTTCCCTCACTCGCCCACCCGCTGAGCACCTCCTGCTGTGTGGTGCAGTGTCAGTCTGTGGCCTGGAGATTGGGGACCACACTCTTAGATAAGTTTTCTCAAAGTGGACCATGAACCACCTGTATTAGAATCACCTGGGTGCTTACAAAGCACGGATGATTTCTGGCCACAGTCTAGCCAGTCCAACCAGTTCAGATATTAGAACAATCCAGAAGGAGCTAAAAATAAACTAGCAGAATATGCCCATGGATTCCTAACATTTTCTTTCAAACAGCATATATAGACTCTCAAAATATAAAACACAGACATAGGCTTTTTTATTGTGATATTTTATATCTTTACATTTATAATATCGTCATAGGTGTTAAAGGTTAAAAATAATAAAAATAAATTTTAGGTCAATGTCTGCAGTACCGCAGAAGCAGGCTTGGAAGCAAAGTTTGAAACCCCAGGTTTTAATGACCCCATTTATACCCACCGAGAAGCCAGCAGGAGAATGAAAGGTAACCAACGAACCCAGCGACCACCCAGCGAGACAGAGACAAGCTGAGATCTCACACATTAGCACCACACCTGATCAACCAACCACCTTTCTCTGCACCGCTACCAGGCTCCTCTGAACCAACCTGCTGCCCTCTCATCCCCAAAAGTCCCATATCCCCTCATCTGCCTCTCTGGAACCCAGCTCCCGACCAGCAGGCTAGAGCCCGCCTTCCTCTACTGCCTCGGGGATTATCCCAGGATCACCGTCCTCTCTTTGATTTGTGGCTTATGTTTTGACCAGAGCATTTTTCTTCTTTTCTCGTCTTCATGCTTCCTCACCCCTGGGACCCACAGGATACAAAGCTCCCACGCAAAGCGGCCACACAGAAGCCACGGCGAACAGGATCCCCGTGGGCGGCCAAGTCTGCTTTCTGCTCTTCAGCAGCCCTTCTCTCTGCGACCCGCCCCGCCGGCTCCCTTCCAAGCTGCCTGTGCATCCGGCGGCAAAAGCCTAAGGTGGCACAGCCAACATGCGGCCTGGTACTAAGAAATAGACACTCCCCAGGGGAAAAAAAACTGAGTCTCGCGACACAGAAATGTCTGATCAGCAGCAGGACATGGCCTGCTCCACCGACGTATGCCCTGGCCCAACTGTACAAAGTTCGTAACCAGTGACACTCCACACAGTCCCGCAATTACCTGCTCAGGGCCCAGGAAACGCACAGTTCAAACTGACCACTTTGTCCAGGACATCAAGCTTAAGCTTAACATCCTCTTATGTAGTCTTGGGGGCCGGGGGACTATCAACTTCCTCTAGGAGGCACTTCATTATCAATGGTAATGAAACTATAATGGAGCACATTTGTAAAACACATTAGCATTTACACAGATCTTAAAGTTGTCTCACTGACTCAAGTATTGTCAATTTACAAATAAGGAAGCGGATTCAGAGAATTTAAGTGACCGGGCATCACCGAACCTGTCAGTGGCAGAAATGGACCTTAAATCAAGCGCTTTATGCAGTTACAACACTCTGGCAGGCTGTTTTAAAAACTGCAAATATAAATTGTATGCATACACACACATGGTTTAAAAACCTAAACATAAAGCCAGTATTAATTTTTTATTGCTATTAAGTTGAAGAAGAATCTCTAATAAAACATTAGTATGAAAAAGTGTCACAAGAGGCCCAAGACTTAAACCAACCGGTTTTTCCTGCAGGCACTAAGCCACACAGCAGGAAAAAGATGACATACAAGCTGGGACTCCTGCAAGCAGCCTAGGAAATGCGGCCTCAGCACTGTTTAGCTTAAATGCCCGGAGAGCTTTCTAATGCACCACTGGGGTGGAGAGTCCTTGCTTTTTAAACTTTTCCTGCCTTGTCCACTCCATCCTTCTCCAAATGAAATGCCTCTGACCCGAGTGCCAGTCAGGGACCAGGTGAGGCGTGCAGGTGAGTAAGGGGAGGCAGGTGCAGCTGCCAGACTGTACTTCCCTCCAAGACGACCCAAGATCAAACTGCCTGAGGACTTCACACGCCATCACCCTTAGGATGCATAACCTGGCCTGTGTATCTCTCCAAATTATTCAAGAAATATGAAAATCCATGCTTGTCAATTTTGGGGGGGGGGGTCGTCCAAGATGTAGATGGCTTTAACCACATGACATGGAAAAAAATCCAAAGTGTGTACGTAGGTTTTGTGATAGATATTGCTTGCTGTGATTTCGTACACAATGACAGATTTTGCTTTATGGCAAACAGTTAAATCAGATGCTACCTGTATCAAATTATTATAGAAACTAAATTTAACCCACTTATTGAGCACCTACTATGTAAAAAACGTGTTACCAAGTGCCATGGTGATAGAGGCCTACAGGACACATATCTGACCTGAAATTCATAAGATTTGAGAGGCAAGAAAATTAAGATCATCATCCTATATTAAACCATTATTTATTATTGGGAAGAAGTCCATCATCATCCACCTATTAAATCACATTAACAAAGAACTGGATCTTGGCATAGGCCTAGGCTAACTCTTCCCTTTCAGCAACTTCTAAGAATATGGTGAACTTCCTTAAACAACACATCTTTTTCCCTTCAGTTGAGTAATTCTATTCTTGATAACAAGACACCCACCCTTTCAACTCACCCGGGCCACTGCAGCTGTTTCTCAGCTGTCTAAGCCAAGTGTACCCCTGAACTATTTGGTCTGCCCATCCTGTGCATGGCTACCCTCCTCCAGCTTCCGGGAAAACAGCTGGCCAAGGACACCACCGTCCCACACTCCACAGAGCTTACCTGCGGGTTCGGCTGAACAGGCAAAGTTTAAATACCCCAAGACTGAATGTTAAGGACACTGTGTCTTTTGGTTATCTGTCACTAACAAGCCATCCCACAGCTTCAGGGTGTAACCTGGCAGCCATTTATTATCTCTCAAGAGTGTGCAGACTGAAGGGGCAGGTCAGTGGTCTCTTATTTGACTGTGCTCAGATGGTGATGAAGATGGCTTTTCCCATCTGTCTGGCCCTTTGGTGGGGATAGCTAGAAAGCTGGAATTGACATGTGGCTCATTTCAGCTCCTTTATATGGCAGTGGGATTCCCAAAGCAAGCAATTCTGCAAGGCAGAAGTGGAAGCTGCCAGTCCTTTTAAAGGCTAAGCATAGAATGAGCCCCGTCACCTCACTACAATCACAGGGCCAGCCCGGACTCAACAGGAGGGGAAACAAACTCCATCTCTGGATGGGGGAGGGAGAAAAGAAAAATTTTCCTGACATTTTTGTTCTGCTACACTGTTTCCCCATGTTTAACTTAAGAAGGATATGCTGATGCACTCTCTAACCACAGCTTTAGTGCCAGACCCTAAAATCCACACCAAAGATCACACAACCTTTTGGTCTGAAGCACAGCACCTTGTAGGTTAGCGCTCACAGAACAGGTAAGTCCATCTGCCAGGTGGTCACAATGCCCTGTCTACAATAATCACACCACTGGCTGCATAATGGACACGACTATTGGTGTTCAAACATTGAACAACAACAAAAAAAATCGAAAGACTAAACTCCTGTGTCAAAGTGAAGATGGATTCTAAAGACATAAAGAAATCTAAGCCCGCACACACATTCCTGAGCATACTTTGTCTATAGTATCTCGGCAGAGGCAAAACACATGGCATGGAATACTTGAAAACAAAAAGTGGCCTCCTAGCATTTGCGAGAGGAACAATGACAGAGACACTAGATCCCAGCCTTTGTTTTCCCTTGGGAAACATGGATGCTGCACGTGGACGCCGACCTTCTTTCCCCAGGCTTCAGAGAAGCCCAGGCCATTGGAGTTTCGTATCCACTAAGGTGCACCCCCATCATTTACGATCAGATGAGTGGATGTATTCTACGGCATGAAAGGTGCAGGGGCCCCTGCTTTCCTTTCATCTCGTCTTGGACCCCTGTCCCCCTCCCTTACTCAGATGACCCTTTCTGTTCCTCCAACACATGCAACTCTTCTCCCAGCGCAGGACCCCTGCCCACAACCAGCTCCCTCCCGTCTGTCAGGCCTCAGCTAGAGGGAAGTTTTCCCATCACTGTTCTGCAAGTGGGCCTCTCTGTTTCTTCCTCTGTCCCCGCTTCCTGTTTACTTCCTTTGGCATATTGGTGAAAATATGTAGTTATTTCATGCATCAGTATCTCCATCATTCATAAAAACAACAGTAGTCTACAAGCCCCACAAAGACAGTAGCCACGTCTTATTTAATACCTGCATCTCCAGAACTTTGCATAATACCTGGAATGTAAAAGGAAGTGTCACTTAGCCTTGTTGACTTTTATGCTTATAAAAGCAGGCAAATCACCAACCTTTCTGGACTTAATTTATTGGTTTTTGTTGCAGGAGTTGGGGGGAAGAGCTGAATTAAATAATATTAATTTCCTCCCAGCAATACCACTGAACAGCGACTGTCTACTCACTGGGCTTTGGGAATGAGCATTTATTTATGTTTATTGTTTAGTGAGAAAACTTATCTGCACAGATTGGTTTCCTAGTCTCTACTACTTATTAATAATAACATATTGTAAAATCTTAACACAAAATAACTCTGGAAAGAAAAACTTTCCGTGATCTTATTTAAAAACACTTTGACTATCTTAAAAGTATAAAGAAAGTCAAGTATGTGGGCAAAATTCAGAAGTAATAACATTTTGCTGCTTTTCATAAATTTTCAATTATCTTTTATACCAGGGAGATGTCTGATCCATAACAAACTGCAGTCCTAGGTTTTAAACTGTAATTTGCTGACAATCTCATTTCAAGTACATCCAAAATTAGCAACTAATTCTTTACACGTACTTATTAATAGACTCCTGAAATTTAGAGATTAGATTAGAGAGAAGCACATTCAGTGTTAAGTTGGGAAACATAAAAATAAAAAAATAAAGATGCATTTTAATATAATTATCATCAAACACGATAATCAGTGAAGGAAACTATTCACTCAATTCTTATGTTTTTATCCTACTTAACAGCAAAATACATAATTGGTAGGTGCAATGACAAAACCGTTGATAAAATTATTGATCCAAGATCAACCACACAGCTTGGTTTTTTAATTTGGTTTTCATAATTTACAGAGCTCTAAAACTTCCTGGAAAAGGCTACTACCTATGAGTTATTTAAAATAAGCCTTAATTTTTATTTTAACTAATATTACTCTAAAGGGTAACTTTTTTAAACTGTAAAAACTACTTGAGCTTAATAAAAACCTAAAAGAACTTTTGGAGAAATACATTCAGAGGAAAGGTAGCCACTACCAAAAAGTGATCTTGGTCTAGTCTTTTTTTTAAGAAGAAAAAATATGCCACCAAATCTTCAAAGTCCTTTTAACTTAAGATCATAAAAATAAAAGTTGCTGATGCCTGTGCCTGGTGGTACAGTAAATCATAAAATCTTTTTAAAAATATCTTTTATTGATTTTTTTCATAGTTCTTCATAATGGTACAGTAGAAAATTCATTAACCCTAAAAGGATAATTGCCTAATCCAGATAGCAAGAAAAAAATTAAGATGAACTAAAATATTTTCTAATACAAATTCAGTGGGTAAGTTTGTTGCATATCCAATCCCAATCCCTAAATATATATAAAGAACATCACCTGTCTCAGAGGGAAATACAATCAAAACAGTTGACCTTTACAGAGCATTAATATTGTGCCGGACACTATTCTAAACAGTTGGTATATATTAACCCTCTGAATTCTTACATTCAAACCTTAGAAAAATCTTACTGGAGAGGTGTTCTAAGAGGACAAGGGTGAAATAAGCAGAGAGATAAGGGGGAGAAAGACAAAAAACAGATCATGCACTGTACTCAAAAAAAAAATAGCTACCCTATGTCCTGACTCTTGGCCTATTTATTCTTACTTCATAAATATGCTAACAAGCTCAGCTAAATACTTAAGCCTTACCACGTTAGAAAGAGCAAATTAGAAAAGGGAAGTAAGCTACTATACTTCAAGCCACAAGAAGTGGTAAGTGAAGAGAAATGAGAAATAAACATGAAGTAGCAAACATTTTAAAGATTATGGTGGTTTAAGAACTTCGATGAAGCAAAGTGTACTACAATATATATTCATAACTTATTAGGTCCCGACAGCATTGTTAATAGGTAAATGCTTGTTTACATAAAGAATGACCAGATCATACTATAATCCATGGCTAGGAAGGTGACAATGAATCAAAAACTTGTTGGGCTACTTGTTGGGACATGCCTTCCATTTAAGAAGGCATGAAAGACAGCAACAAGACGGCGTGAACTATTGGCCAATCTATGGGCAGTTCATTTGCAGGAGACTCCAGATGGCCAAGATTTAGCTGCAGTTAACACTCCCCTGTGAGGAGGGTAGCAGGAAGAGTGGCGGTTTGGGCATCAGGGCACTTGATGACCAAGCTCTGCAATCTCCTTCCTTTGTGCCCTTGGATAAGCTACCACGCTTTCCTCCTCAAAAAACGAGAGGTTGGCCCAGGTAACCTTTATATCCCTTTTCATTTTTAATATTCTGCTCTAAATACTGGCAGGAAGAAACCACCCATTACAACTTCTCCAAAATTCATGAAGATCTGACAACTGGCCAACCCTTTCAAGAAGTGGAGTTTTCAAAAGCCACAAAAATGCTCTCCGTTAATATTTACAGCAGGAAGACACTTTAGTTACCTGGAGAAGAGTGGTGTTGGCACACAAGACCTAACAGGATAGACCAGTCTTGCCACGGCTAGAATTGAAATTTCACTTTCACTCACTTCTTACAGTTGGAAACTGAGGGGAAAATAAATCCTTTCATTTCTAAGCTATTTTGGGAGATAAGCTCTTTCATATATACTTTGCAAATATATTCAGCTGGAACACTCTGTTGCACAGGTGTTGTACAACCTGGCTGGAATGGAAATTTATTAATATTTTGTTGGCCTCTGAACCACAAAAGGACACCTCCCACCTCCAGCAAGACGCACCACATAAACCCACTGTAAATGCCCCCTGCCGGAAAAAGAACACGTGAAAATAAATGCACTAAATCAGTATTTACATCAAGGGTTATTAACCAAACCCAGATTTAGGTTGTCAGTGGCATTAACTTCTTAATTGTTCTCAGCCCAGACTGTAAATCAGAATCCCTGGGTACCACCTGGCTACTATGCGTCTTCTCCCCCCTCACCCCCCTACCCACCTCCACCCCAACAAATCCACTTCTGGTCATGGGTCTCTTTAACATGCTGGATAATCAAAACCAGAGAAATTCTTTTTATCCAGTCTGCATTTTCCTTGACATATTCAACTTGCTAATTGGCAGAAATATCAATAAACTAAGATAAAATAAAAACTCTGATGACGAGTGGCTTCTTCAGAGCAGAAGGTTAATGCTTAATCCTTTGGGCTGTGCGGGGCCATTTAAACACCATTCTGAATGCAGGGTGGGAAATGAAGAAGAGCCATTCGACAGGCTTGGAAATATTCGCAAGAACCTAGAATGCTTTCCTGAGAGTTTTAAAGCAATGACATGAAAAACCTTTTTGATTCCCATTCTATAAATACTGTTTAATCCCTTTGCCCCTGCCCCCAACACGCCCTACACCTCCCACTTTCTTCCTCCCTCTCTTCCTCCCCCACCCTGCAGACAAATCTTCTTGCATCTGTTTAGCTTGGCAACACACGCCAGCATTCCAACAGATGTCACCTGGTCACTCACAGAGGATTGCAACATATTAGTCAAAATAAGAAATCTGTTCCAAAGGAAAAACAATCTCCAGTGAGGTTTCTGTGAGTGAACTTGAATTGCAGGGCCAAGGCTTGGTTAAGGGACGGCCTCTGAACCACTTAATGGCAAACCCTGCCACGACCCCTGCATGGTCACAAGACTGCAAGAACACTCCCGGGAGCATGCCCTGTCCCCAAACACTGAACCTCTGCACAAGCCTCAACTGGGCAGCTCAAAGAAACCGGAGGATAAACTGGCAGTGGCCACTTTATGATGACCACAGGACTTCAGTACAAGGCATGGCGTCTGTTTCAATCCACATTATAAGGGGAATTTTCAGTAGCTCAGGAGTTATTTCCTCAGGAGAGACTCATTCTCTCCCCATGTCTATTCACATCTTCTCTATGAACTGAGATGGTGTCTGTTCATCCTTCAAGTCCTCAGCCCATTAAGCAAGCACACGTTGAACTATGGGGTGAAGGAGACCAAAATATTTCACCCCTACATATATTTCACATATTTTGAGCTGGCTGTCCAGAAGGCCTGCAAACAGAACTAGTCCGTCTTTCTCTGAGGCCTTGCCTTGCCCAGATCTAGGAAAGATTAACTGAGAGTCTGACACCTCTCAAGGTCTGAAAGAAACACATTTACTATCTGTTCTCTCTGAGGGCTGCTACCTGTGAGGTTTCACCTACATCACAAGACCACCTGTGCTAGCCAGCCTCCTCCCATAACCTGTCTTGCCGCCATAACCTGTTCTTGGCAACGCCTCAAGCTCCCAATCTCTCTGTGACCTTAAGATGATATATGAGCTTCTGAACCCCATTGCGGGGCCTGGGGCCATCACTCTATAGTTGTCCCCCATGCACGTAAATAAACTTGTATGCCATTTCTTCTACTACTCCGCCTTTTGTCAGTTGATTTTCCAGCAAACCTTCAGAGGGTGAAAGGGAAGTTCTCCCTTGGCCCCTACACAGTGGCAAAAAACAATGACCTCAGAAACTGAGGGAAACATGCAAAAACCCTGCTCCCCAGAAACTTCTGAACGGCCTGTCTCTCTCTGGGGGTGAAGCCTGCAGGATAAATGAGCTATTTTCACAGCTATGTATCTGCTTTGCAGCCCACACGTTATTCATCAATGGACAATATGCCTTATAATAAATGCAATTTGCAAATCAGAAGCAGACTCTCTGGTGCAAAAGTGCAAAAATATATCCACCCACGCCCTGGCATGACACAGGCAGCAGAAAGCATCTTGAAATAACACTTCCTTAAGGAGTATAAGAGCCTCCCATCTTCTAGGCACTGCAACACGAAAATGACAGGCTAAGTGCTCTGGGGGAAGACTAAGCCCTGAGACAATCGATGATCACCCCTGGTATCTGCAGCGATACGCGGGGGGCCCAGCTCTGCCACCCTCTAAGGCGATGTGCACTTCTGCAACGGCCGCCCCGCTCCGGCCCTCCTGCTCCTGCCTTGCCCTCCATCCCATACCGTGGCCAGTGTGGTCCACGAAGGCAAAAACAGGACCTCGCTAGCCACTCCCCGACTCAAGCCCTTCCTGTGGTCCTCCACCTCCAGGTCCTGCGTGGTGGCCCTGCGCAACCTGCCTTCCCCATGACCATTCCCTCTTCAAAACCTCTGTGTCCCATCCCAGTGCACCGAGTGCCTCCGACTCTCCAAACACGTCTGGCACTCCAGAGCTTTGCACTTACTCCTTTCCTCTGTCTGGAAGGGTCTCCTCCCAGCTCTCTACACGGCTGCCCATCACCGCTTTGGGGAAGCCCTCCCTGTCTACTCCAGGTAAATGTGAATGGGCCACACCCCATGCCCCTGCTATTCTCTGTGACATAGTCATCTAACACGGTAACTGTTACACATCTATTCTCTTCATCTGTCTCCCTGCTACCAGAATGTAAGTTGCATGAGGGCAGAGGTTGTTTCGTTCACTGCTGTATACCCAGAAATTAGGATGGTGCCTGGCATGCAGTAGGAGTTCAATGAATTCACATAATAAATGTTGATCGCCTTATCTACTAGTGACATCACAAGACGTCTCCTCAGTCTCTGGAGGCACCAACTGGAGAGTTCTACCCATTCATTCAAGCAGTAGCAAAGTTGCACCTGTGAGAACTGGCTGCAGACCTCAATCTACCGGACATATCGAGCAATTTAACGTTTTCCTGTAATGTCATGACTTTCTTTTTGGGAACACTTCTGGCATCACTAGTAATGCTTTGTATGGTTCCATGGTGTTATTCAATTTTATGGCATTGCACTAAACGTGATGAAACACACACACAAAAAATACACAAGAACTATGCAAGATCACTTTTTACTACAACATGCAATTTACTGGAGAGAGTAGAACTGAAGGTTCTAGAAAAGGTATAAGTAAATATTATGGTTGCCTGAGTCAGAATCCCATGGCTTTCTCCTTCAGCCTGACATCAGTTCTTTCCAAAATACTCCCACAAAACACAGACACTGAAATGAAGATCATCAATACTTAGAACCATCCAGTTTTCCTCTGTTCTATTACCAGGATATACACATTAGGTACAGAATTATATTTTTACTTCATTGCTTCAGTTTTTCAAATTAGGGCTGTTCTTCAATCCAAAGGCAACAACAAGAGAATGTGTACGTACATATGAGACAATAGATTTTTCTATCATTAAAAAAAAACAAAAACAAAAGACAGAAAAACCCCACACAACCCTTCTTCCAAAAAATTCCTAATATGAGACAATAGATTTTTCTATCATTAAAAAAAAACAAAAACAAAAGACAGAAAAACCCCACACAACCCTTCTTCCAAAAAATTCCTAATTACTTAAATAATTTAACCTAAGTTCTTGGTTTTAAAAGACCCAAACTTCCTCCCTCCAACCCTGACCCTCTAGATTAAGGTATTTTTCTAGATTAAGCGACTAGGGACTTTCATCACTCCAAGATGAATTTTTTTTGTCTCTTTCTACGTCCCTTTTTATGAACTGTATTATTCATTAGTCACACCAACTTTGGCTTCCAGACACTCTTAGAATGACCTTGGCAGGATTTCTGCTGTGTCATGGTCAATATATACCTGATCGATGCCTACGGTCCCTTCCAGGGTTCCACTAATAAGGCCAACACTGTTGTTCTCTAATGTTTCCCAGGGTTATTCTGTTAGATCAGAAGCTCCCTGAGAGCAGTAAACCACTAGAGGAAATGGGCCACCCTTATGTTACCAGAACTCTCTCTCATTTGTATGCAATTCCTCTTTTTGAAATAAAAGAAATAGTTCCTTGGGGATAAGGACAGTTCCTATATCCCTGAAACTCTAGGTGTCCTTCACATGTTTACAATGTGCATATGATGTAAAACACCTCTCTGCCAAGAGAAAGCAAGCCACTAGTCAAATGATACATAAAATTACCAACTGACCTATTCTACACATGGATTGGCTGAAATTAAAATTTCAAAATTTAAAATACTGGGTGACAAGTATGCTGAAGAAAAGATGAAAAGCATTCATTTCTCAAAAGGTTTAACGGCTCAGATCTGGATATAACTGCACAATCACCAAATTATTTTAACAGTAGCCAGTAATCTTAGCGTTTCTTTCCACCAATCTGTTCTTTGTAACTTTACGAAAAGCAAATCTACTTTAAAAGCAGAGAGTAAAAATCTTTTACAAAAGGCTTCTGCTTAGATTTGCAACTTCATCTGGATTAACTGTAACAAGGATTTGGGTTCATATAACTGGCCTTATCATGTTTAAATACTTAAATGTTAAAAAATCGCCCCGAAGTCCTATCCATAAATACAACCACCAGCAATTTGAGTATACTATTTTCAACCACAAAGTGTCCAATTTTATACATTATAGTTATTTTCTATTTTTATAATGCAAATGTATAGTGAAGAAACCTGGGGGTTGGATTTTCTGCCTTTATTGTTAATCCCTTTTGTGTGAGTCACCTACACACAAGCACTTTCGACACAGCAAAGGCAGAGCTGGGAGTATGAGGAACCCTCAGTATTTTTCTAGTACTTACTAGAACTTTCACTACACAGATACAACCCACTGGCCAAAATACATAATAACAAACACTAAGAAGATATACTGTATGAGAAACTTCCATTACACTAAAACATCTGTTGTTTTCCTCATTTTATTATTTTATTCATGGTTCAGAAATGTAATAGTTTTAATATGCCTGAATCTGTCCAACTTTTGTGATTTCCTTTTCTCCTTCCAAGTTAGGAATTTACCATCCTTCACAGATCTGATACTTAAGTTTTAACTGTTTTTTATTTTACGATATCAACATTTTATATGAAATTATTGAAGTAATCTTGATCTCAATTTAGGTTATTGAATTTATCTTTATCTTAATTTAGTGCTTGGTTTAGGCTGTAGATCCAATTAGTATTATGAATTTTTTCCCAATGATTATATCCATATATAATGGAATATAGTTTATTTGAACAGCGGAAGTGTAGGTTATATTTATTTTTTAGTAAATCTAAATATATGTAATTTTTAACTGTATGTACTTAATAGAATTAAGACATTGCCCACATTATAATGTAGAGTAAGAGTTAGCACTTTCATTGTCATTTCAAACAAAAAGAAATGCAGACAAATGTTAAGAATATTCATATCTTTCTTTTTGTTTGTCTCAAAAAAAGAAAAAAGAAAAAGTCTCACTCTGTTTCCTGGGCTAGTAGAGTGCCATGGTGTCAGCCTAGCTCATAGCAACCTCAAACTCCTGGGCTCAAGCAATCCTGCCTCAGCCTCCCAAGTAGCTGGGACTACAGGCATGCGCCACCATGCCCGGCTAATTTTTTCTATATATTTTTAGTTGGCCAATTAATTTCTTTCTATTTTTAGTAGAGATGGGGTCTTACCCTTGCTCGGGCTGGTTTTGAACTCCTGACCTTGAGTGATTCTCCTGCCTCAGCCTCCCAGAGTGCTGTGATTACTGGCGTGAGACACTACGCCTGGCCCAAGAATATTCATTTCTTTAGTTCTTCAGGATAAACTCTCCACTGCATAAACAGTGAATAGTGTCAAACTCTATAAAGAAAGTTTATCATCCTATGTTCAAGTTATGATCCTACAATATGATAATACAATGAAAGTGAAAGTCATCTTTCATTCCCGGGTCTCTGCTACCCCTATTCAATGGCAGAAACTGTATCTTGGTATTTCTTTGTCCTCAGCCTGGCCCAGGCAGGTGCTCAGAGAACAGCTCTGCAGAAGACTGGCTGGCAAGGAAGGAAGGAATTCATTTGACTCCACGTTTGATGGAAAACTGTGTGTGTTTGTGATAACAGCCACATCCACAAATTCTTCAGCGACATTTCACATTCAAAAGTAATTTGTTGAAATCTGCTAATCACGAACAAGACAATTCTTGGGCAAATGTGGTCACCACTTAATTCCCCAGCAGTCACTCCCACCTTCAGTGTTCTGACGAGGCCCCTCCCACTGAGCCACTAAGATGAATCTGGTCATCTTTTAGGATCCAGCTCCCATCCCACCCCTCCATGACATGGCTCCTGTCTCTCCCAGCCTGTGCGTGAGCAATCTGTCACCGGCTGCCCATCCTGGGTACCAGCCCTTGCTCGGTCCTGCCATGGGGAGTAAAGGCTTCCACTGGGTAGGCCTCACCTCAGCTGTCTCTGTCTGAAGAAGCAAAAGCTCTAGAAACCAGGCTTCCCAACGTCTCTATTTCCAACATCAAGAAGGACAGCACTTCAGATGTAGTTATTCAAAAATAATTTCACACTTGAGAGATAAAAAGAGTATCACTGCAAAACAATCTCTCAGGGTTGATTCATGGACACAAAACTACAGTTAGAAGAAATGAGTTCCAGAGTTAAGAAGAAGTTATTGTATATTTCAAAACAGGAAATTTGGAATGTTCTAACACAAAGAAACGATAAATGTTTGAGGTGACATCCCAAGGACCCTGATTTGATCATTATACATTGTATGCATGTCTCAGAATGTCACATGTACTTCATAAACATGTACAACTATTATGTATCAATTTTTTAAAAAGTAAAGTGGTTTCCTCATTTTTAAAATGAAACGAACTGGCCTACATAATTGTCCACAGCTCTGTAAGTCTATGAACTTGAAATTTATAAATGGCCCCTGCGTACCAGCTAGAAAATAATGCTGCACTGCAGAATGCAGGAGCATGTCTTGCTAATATAATTTCAACCGAGGGTAATAGCAGGCCTTAGGCGCACCAAATCCTTCCTTAGCATTACTCTGTCCTTACCTTCCGCCCCTAGCCTAGCGGCCCTAATAACACATGCTTATGTCTGTAACATTATATCTGGGGTTTTAAAAAGCATGCTAATACGTATAACATTGTATCAAGATTTTTTAAAAGCCTGCTAATGTGTATAACACTGTACGAGGATTTTTAAAAAGCATGCTAATGTGTGTAATATTGTATCAGGATTTTTAAAAAGCAAAACCTCTACAATAAGATGTTAAATCAACTTAAAACAAAATTAAAATGCTTAAAGTTATATTATTACAACTATCTCTTTTTTTAAGTGGCAAAGCACATCAGTAAGATGCCATTGAACGGATACTATGTTAAGGGAGGCCTTGTAACTGGTGAGGAAGACAATATGAAAGAACCCTAGAGCTTCGCTATTAGCTCATAGTGTTCAACTGGAGCCAATTCCTTAAGGTTAGAGACAAATGTTAGTTCTGCAATGTAACTTTTAGCCTGAAAAATTTCTGGATTTGGAAAAGTGCTAGGTTGTTTGGTTGGAGCTTAATATACACATTTCAGTAATTTTGTTCAACCTCAAGTTGTATCTTCAACTAGATTTTTAAAATTTTAAAAATTAAAATTTTTAAACTAAAAATTTCAAGATCCAAATTAAAATTTGGACCAAAGCATGTTTTCTTTTTTTTTTGCCCCATGAAATAAATGCCTAGTCATGTATTTTTTAAAAACTTGAGAATAAACTCAAGAAATATGATTTATTGTGAAGCTTTAAAATGTCTCTCAAGACTTATGAGTCATTAAATATATAATCCACCTGTTCTGGATTGACCTATAGAAAGAGTGAGAAAGAGAAATGAAATCTATGGGAAACTATTTGAACCACCAAGTACTTAGTATGTTTGGTAACATCCTCAGCCCATCCCAGCCCCTCAAAGAAAGAAACACGCAAGATAACAAATTATGCTGTGGGTTGAAAGTACATTCCTGAAAGATATTATGTGGGGAAGTAAAAGCCACTTAACTCACCAGGAGCTATAAAAATTAAGTCGCAAAAGTAGGGTGTGTAAACTCCAGGAACCTGCTGAAAGGCAGCTACACCTCTGGGGAAATTCTGGTCTTTTGCTCCCTGGAGGAATTTCCTCTGTTCAGCGTACTGAGTAACAAACACTGAATGGTTTCAAAGAACAGGGAGGCTGAGAAGGCACATAAAGGAACCGATACAAAGTATTTGGACATCAAAGTGCAGTGACAATAGTCAAGCCAGAAAAAGCAGGGCCCCTCCTTCCAGCCCAATTTATGATACTGTACTTTCATTTCATGTCATGACCTGTCCCTCCACAGGGAGATTTGAGCACTTTACTCAAAAGTGCCAGAACACTCCGTGGTTCTGAAGTGACGGGGGTATAAAAAGCAGGCTTCTTGAATTTCAATCTATCCCACCCTCCATCCTGAAAAATAAACTTCCTGTCAAAACGTGGTGATGCCTGGAGACCAGGAAAGTGTCCGCTCCCAAAACCAGCCAGGACATCAGGGACTTAGGTTCAGGCCCACTCACATCAGGCCGCCTGTCTCACTTATTTATCCTGCTCTGTATCCCAGTTTGTCCAAGTAAGCGATGGCAGAATAATCTAGAGATTGAAACAGGGAACTGCAGCGAGAACATTATGTAGTCACGATGTACAACACTCGATCAAGACTTATCAACATCTTTCAATAATCTCCACTTGCCCAGAAGTTCACAGACATTTTGCAACGCCTACTTTTGCTAATATTTTCAACTCTCTATCCTTTTGGCCTTTTAAATTTCCAATCCGGAGTGGGACATACACAGCAGGGACTGTTTGGTGCTTTCTTTTGTGCAGGACAGGGACTACTGTGTTGCTTGGTGTGAAATGAGGAAACTATTAAAGATTGCACACAGGATAATAAACCTCTGAATAATCACCAGCCAATTCTGGATTGGGTTTTCCAAGCTTCTTTTGCCATTTACAGAGGAAATTTAGACATTCTGGTATCCACACAATGGAATCAACAGTTTCAACACTATCTATGAACTTCCTGTTCTTCCCAATTACTGCAAATGTCTTGGTAGTATAATTAAGAGTTAAAAAGATAAATGTATTTTTGGATAGCTAATATACTCCCTCAGTAATTATGTGCAGTTAATTATTTTTATTTAAAAATCTGTTTGATAATTGCAAGTTGCCCAAGTAGAATTACCATTTAGATTAGCCTCAACTATACAGAAATATCCATCAATTACACAGAAACCATCAACTGCATAGAAATAACCAACATTTATTACACTTTAAGATAATTTTCTCATGGAATAAATTTCTTCTGGTACTGTGAACTTTCATGTATAGTTAGCAAATTTCTTATTAGCATGTATTATAAATTTGGAGATTTATTTCAATGACTAGAACTCTGCCTCCAGGCTTGGCCAAGAGAAGCAGCTGCAACATTTATGGGAACCCTCTAAAAGGCAGTATCTAAAATAAGGCATATTCCAAAATATCTGATTTTCAAATCGCACAATGTGGAAATTTTGTACAGATTATACTACGTTGCTTCTCAGAAGCCTGAGTCTATAAGGAGTACAAGCAAACTTAACCACAGGAAACATTACAGAAAAATGACATGGTAAAAATATAACGTGTCAGAAATGCCAGCCAAAAAGTTTTAAGGTTTCAAAAATCAACACAGTAAATATAATTAAAGGTCCTTTTCTACAGCACATAACTCACAAATAATCAATTCTTTTCAAGGACTGCATTTGCTGCTAGGACAAATAATCAGGGAAAATGAGATGACAGCAGAAAAGGACATCAAAGCTAGCTATTCAACATTTCCAGGTATGCCATAAATGCATGTTGCCCTTGTGTCGAATGCCATGCAGATCAAAGTGTTCACAGTTAACCTAATTAACCTCCCAGGGGAAAGATATATATTATAGACACATAGTTCATCAAGCAGGTATGTCCACAAATATTGCCTCATTTAATTAACCTAACTATGAACTTATACGCTGGACATTTCTATCTTCATTTTCACTGATGAGAAAACAGGCTTAGAGAGGGAGTTTAACTACCCCAGGCCTCAAAGCCAGTAAACCACGGAAGGCTGGCTCTTCAGTCCCCAAAGCTGCCGCCTTCTCTCTCTGTTAGGGCACTGCTACAAGGCAACAAACGGAGTTATCATCTCCAAACTTTGCAGCAAAAAATGTCACATCACAGAAAGCATTAAACTGCTTTGTGGCTTCACACATGCTTTTTAACTGCACAAGGATATACATGTTTTCTCATCCTATATGCACGAAGTTAACACACCTGATGACAACATCACATGCCTTCATCTCAAACAGCGAAATGACACTATTTCATACAACAGTAGGGAAGGCCAAATGAGTCAGTGAGGCGGTCATACACACTAGCAAAATAAATGAAAGCATTCTTCAAATTGTGAGATGCTACAGACACACGAACTGTCACTGTTTACAAACACATATCGGTGTCAACCCTGTGTACTGCGTACACAACTTTTCAAAACATCCCTGAAAATAGCTGAAATTTTAAGTCCCATACATAATATCGGGTTATTCTCATACATGACAGAGTAAGAGAGATCATTACTATAAGCACAAGAAAACAAAAATTGTCTAGATTCCGATCAGAAACTAAGTCGATGAAAGAAATATTCCTTGTTTTTATCTATTACGATGTTGTGTTTTCAAATAAAAGGGTGGCTAATACATTTGATATTTACAGAGTTCTTTTTTTAGAGTAAAAAAAGAGACACTAATATTAATGTCAAAAGTGTTCTGTACATTAAAAACATTTTCCGTACAAGTGACTAAAATTTTCCCCAAATGAAAATAATTTGGATATTAGTTTGTTATCCAGTAAAATGAATTTTTTAATCACAAAAAGTTGCCACACTACTTCTGTAAAGTATATGTCCCATTGAGAGGACACAGAAAAAAGTTCACAGAGCTTCCTTAAAGTGGAAGGAAAGAAGGAATATTCTCTTTCCTGTAAGTACCAGGTGTTAGAATTCCTGTTTTTGGCCCCTGTGGGCTCTCCTCCCTCTGTTTACTTTACAAACTCTATGTCAGCAAGAAATTGAGATAGTCCCTGAAACTTTCCAAGTAACTAGTGTAATGTTATATACACGGTAGACCTTAAACGCTTCATTACATTAACGGGATTAGAAAACTGGCTCCTCAAGCTTGTAAAATACAGACGCGCCAGTTAATAATGCACAAAATGGTGTTTAAAGGGGGCAGAAATGCTGGTAACTACTGGCCCAACTTTGTAGGAATAACTCTAACGCAGTTAAGAGGCTCAACCAGACCAAATAACCCAAAAACTAAGTTAAGAAAATAACTAACTTCAAATTACTAATAATGCCACAGACTGAACTGGTAAGTTCTAAGATTTCTGAAATACTTTAACTGATCTCAACTGATTATAATTGGTAAGGGTATGAGAACTAATTCTCCTTTACTGATGGTGACAGACCAGGTGGGAAATCTATCATCACGAGGGGTTCCCCCTGTATTTTTTCTAAGAATTTAGCTGGTTAACATTTTTTGGAGTCATGTTACATTTTAGATTTAGTCATGGCAGGATGTTTAGGAGGTACAGATAAAAGTACTGAACAACTTAACCTTGTAGTAAGGTCTAAGGCAGAGCTAATGAAATATGAGCACATTTGTCAAAGGAATCCTGAGTGGTAGTCCCAGACCAAGAAAGATTTTCCATAATATTCAAACACCAGACTGTAATCGATTTTTCAATTTTTTTAAATGTAAACTTAATGAAATGCCCTTCTGACCAAAGCAGCGGATAATTGAAACGCTAAAAAAGCTTGGTGGCAGCCAGACTGTAGACGCCCAAGTGAATGTTTTCCTTCAAGATAAATAAGGCCGTGGCAGCTGCTGCCTACACTTAACACCCCTGTCCATATGAAACGAGTACAAAGTCGCTGAATGGAGCAGACGGTTTTGTTAGCGACCAGTTTTGGTTTTGTTTTTTTAAAGAAAAAAAGCTTTTGCTTAAAAGAAAACCAGCCTACTAACCATGTACTAATTTATGTGTGTGTATAAAAATACACATATATGATAATGCAAACCACTCTTCACTAGCTGGAACTTACTCTCCAAGAAAAGGTCTTTGTTCCAGAATTTATATTTCCAAATTTGTAGAAACTTGTTTTCTACTACATAGTCCTTGCAGCAAGTTAGAAAAAGCCTTTTGTAAGTTTCCCATAATTTTTAGTATATTCCACTTGCTTGCTAATTACATTAGGAACTTCAAACCAAATGAAATTTTGGTTCTATAAATCCATTTTTTCCTCTCCATCTGGTTTGCAAAATGATTTTAGTTTCTGGTAATCTAATTGAATAGTTATCAAAACTTTAGGAAATGCATTTTTGTCAATCTTCACATGGTAGGTGGTCCAAGTCAGCATGGAATCATGCTGCCGAACAAAAGCCTACAAGTGTCACGATGGTAATTTCTTGGAGCAGGGGTTAAAAGCAATTATAACAACAAAACCCTATTGAAATTTGTACCATTGTACAATAAATGGTATGGGTTCAGACGAAGACAAAGCACTTAGCCATTTCCTAGTAAAAGAATTTGAGATAATAAAAGAAAGAACATATAAAAGGAAAAAGGAAAAGGAAATTATGTTATTTGCATCTGGCATCTGATTATACCTTCGAACTGGTGAAAATCAATGATGGAGCCGTGAAGAAGTTTAACTGAATGATGACAAATATTTCTGAACACAAAGCCATGAAAGACAATACAATTCTAGAGTAATTCTCAGCCACCCACTTTCCAAAGGCACAATTCACAAGTGAATCCAAACAAAAAGTCCCCTAGATATTTCATTATCGTATCCTCAAACTGGTAATCACATGAAATTCAGGTGGGGGGGAAAATCCACTTCAAAATATAATGAGCTTGCTCTTTAAGAAAGCACTCAATGGCTAGTGATTACTAGTAAAAGAAACCTAACTGATTAAACTTCTCATCCCACTCTAAACTATGAAAGCTGCAGAGTCATCATATGCCTGGTGGCATTTGCAGCTGTCTTTCTGTACTCCATTTCACTGGAAGAGAGCAATTGAGAATACAGGAGCGGTGAAGGCCAGAATCTGTTCTAAGGCGTCTATTTCCACAGCTGGAGACGGGGCACTGGCTATTCTATATCCAGCATCCCCGGCTTAGACACTCAAGTGGGCAGTGTTAAATTGCACACCATGCCATCTGACCACTAACAGTCCCCTTTCACAGTCTCCCCAGCCCTGGTCCACAAGCCAATCTGCTTCAAAAACACATCTCTTACTGTCCCACAAGTGACGCTACTCTTGTTCAGTTATCACTTACTGGGACAAAACCCAAAAATTATATAACAAGGACAGACCGTCTACCCCCCGCCTCCAGCAAGAAGGTCATTAAGAAGAATGCATCCAACTTTACATACAGGTATTTTAATTATTAATGGACTAAATTCAAGTCTCGTGCAATATCCTCACCTTTATCAGAACTGAGTAGTTTTAAAGGAAAGTGCTGTCCCAGGCGGTATTTGCAAGCGGCTTTTTAAATGTATTTCCAACATCAACATGTTGGGGCACTGACTTGGTTTTTTGGCAGATTAAAATTGGAATACATTTTTTAAATTCTCTTATTCAGAAAGATATTTAAAAAGGGGGGACGGCAAGGGGGCGTGTTTTGCTTGGATTTCCCAAATAAACAAAGCTCTTTGAGGACCTCTTTGAGGACCTCAAGAAAAGACATTTTCTGAAATGCTAACTAGTTTCGTGGACCTCTACCAAACGCTGGATCACAAATCATCGCCCCAGAACGCGACCAAACACCGAGCTGCACTGGCCTGAGTCGGGGAAACTCCGCGAACACAGGGTGAAGTTGTTTTCATCGCGCCGCAGCTTTCTGGGTTGAATGGGTCCTTTCTCACACGGTAAACACGCGGCGCACTTACCGGGGCGTCGGCCCCCGTGGGAGCGGGGCTGCTGGCACTCTCGTCCTCGGGTTTCTGGGGCGCTTCTTCCGGCCCCCGAGTCACAAGAATCCTGAAATGCTGCTGCCCCGCGTTCTGATCTTGCCTGATCTTAAACGTGCACCCCTGACCCTGCGGAGTCCTCTCCACGGAATTCGTCCTGCGGATTTCGGGGGCCACCCTGCCGGCCCGAGGTGGCGTCTCCGGGGGTCCTCCGTCTTCCGTGGGGCTCCCCCGCTCGGTGCGGGGCTGGGTCGGGTACGAGGTGCTCCTCTCCAGCCGAATGCGGGGATACCTCACCAACCTGTCGCCCTTCGTGCCGGTGAAGCCAAAATTGAAGTCACCGCCCAGCCCCGGAGCGCCCTGTTGGGGCTGCTGCAGCTGGAAGACGAAGCACCGCTTCCCGGAGCTTCCAGAAGCATCGGGGACGTGCTGCAGGGACCAGCGCCGGGGCTCGTGCGCCGCGGGGCCGCCCTGGCCGTCGGCGCCCAGGGGCAGCAGCCTCACCTGGCGCACGTCGGCGCTGGAGGCGCGGTGCTGCACGCGCAGGCCCGGCCCGGCCTCCCCGGCGCCGTCCAGCGGGCCGGGGCCCCGCACGCGGCCGCACGTGCCATTGGCCTGGAGCCCCAGGTCGCGGGCTGCCCTGGGCGGGGAGCTCCCGGGGGTGTCCCTGGGCGAGGGCTCCCGGGAGCCGCTCTTTGGCGAGGCCCTCGCCGGGACCGTGGCCTGGCCCCCGAGGTCGGCCGCTGCGCACGGAGGCCCGTCGTCGGGGCCCTCGGGCGGCCCGCAGCCGTCGGTGGCGCCGTCGGAGGCTTTGCGCTGCAGGGAGATCTGCACCGAGGAGCTGCGGGTGGGGCGCGCGTCGAGGCTGGTGAGGAGCTGCGGGATGAACATGGACGAGCTCCGCTTGAGCGCGCCCACGCCCGCCTGCAGGCCGCCGCCGTCGCCCGCGCCGCTCTGGGCGAAGGGGTGCGGGCTGCTCCTCCGCGGCAGGGTGTGGAATGCCATGAAAAAGTCGTCTTCTCTCTCCTGGTCTAGGATCTCCGACTCGGGGGCCGTGTTGCTGCGACCGGAGCCAAAATGAAACCGAAGCCGATGGGCCATGGTGACCAGGGGGGCCGGGAGGCAGAGGACGAGCGGCAGCGACAGGCCCGGCACTGCCAGAAGTCAAAAACCAAAGACACAAACTCCAAGAAAAAGCGTCCCATCTGCCAAACCGTTAGCACTGCGGCACCAGGAGCGACAGATAGCAGAAATAACCCAAGTGGCCAGCGGCATTCCAGGCATGATTGGATAAGAGCAAAAAGCTCTCATCCGAACTGTGACAGAGGGTAGGGTGGCCAGGACCACATGACCGCGCTCTCCCCCTCCAATGCCAGCTTGTGGACGCAGTGGAGTTTTCCCCCCTCTTGCTCTCTCTCTCTCTCTTTTTTTTTTAACAGCAAGAGCCTGAAACAGCACCTTCCCAGCTGCCGCTTCTCCATCAGGGAGGAGTGGCCCCAGCGGGGACCTCTCACAGCTGACCAAGGCAGCCAACACGCTGCCAGCCACGATGCTATAAATCTAAACCACATCACATTCACAGGACACTTCTTTCCCAGCTCTCTTTTCCTCTCTCTCTCTCTCTAACCCGAGCAAGGGACCTGGCATTAAACAGGAGCAGACACGGCATTTCCCCACCGCACCAAATAATGACAAGTAAAATACGGCTTGGCTCCCGGTAACCCTTTCACCGGCATGGGATGCTACCATTCTAGTTATTTATGATATCACTACCCTACCATGACGGAATGTAAACTAATAAAACGTACGATTACACACCCCACAGAATCAGTGTCCCTTTAATGCTAAATAATCAGACAATGATCTGCAAGTGACAAAATAGCTAAGTGGAGGTGCCAAGGGGCACGACTTACAACAGCCAGAGTTAGCAGTCCAGTCCGTCTCCTGCTACTATAGCATTATTCACTTAAAAGGCGCGCGTGTGTGTGTATAACTCACATACGATTTCAGACACCAAAGTACCAGAGAAAACGACCCCAGCTGGAGAAAACATTGACTCCCATATGCCAGATAGGAGAGAAAAAAACCCTCTCCTGCCCGCCCCCCAGAAAAAGGGAAGGAAGATTGAACAAGGGTGTGCATTTGGTTTTTGTAGTAATTTAACTTAACTACCATGCAGAAGAAACGCTGCCTAGAGCTGAATGCTTTCCAGTAAGAAGTCGGTAATGTTGCCACGGTTGGGACACAACCATGGAATCTTGCTATGTTCGCAAAGGGCCAAAAAGGCCCCAAGAAATAAAAGTGCACATTCAAAAAACTGTCAACAGATTTGCAGTTGACTTGGAAATATCCTGTGTGTTTTAAACTTACGATTTTCTATGACCCTGAAACATCAGTTATTTAACAAAGAGGTTTATTTAGGAGGGGGTAAAAAAAAGAAAAATAGGAGGGGAAAATATCAAGCTGCAAAGGGTGACAAAAAGTTTATTTTAAAATCTGCAAAGCATGACTTTGTCAACAACTCTAGAGTCCAGGGTGTGGAGGATTAACCCTACGTTTACACAAATCCCAACCTGTTTTCTAAAAGCATGTGTTTTTAGAATGTCAAAAATGACCTCTAAGAGAGAAATGGAAACGAGTTTATTTAATGCTAAAACCTCCAAATACTGCTATAGTCACGTACTGTGTTCACCAGATTGATAGCCAACAAAGGAAACACCACTGCCAACATTCTTTGCATAGTAACAACACTGCAGATGGCCTGGGGCAAAGCTAGGTATTAATGCCATAAAACACAATTTTTCAGACAGTTTGTATTCACACAGCATTTCTCAAAAGTTTTGTCTTCAAAGCCCTTTTTGGTTTGGAAGTATAGTTTTGGACCCATGGCAAGATCATCTCCACTACAGTCATTATTTGAAATATGGAAATGAGAAGACACAATGTTTTAACAGTGAATTTCTTTTAATAGAAGAAAATTAAATGAGTTAAAACACATTGGATAAGAGGCAATTTTTCCCTCAAACTCAACCCTTTCTTCATCTTAAAGGAGAGTTATTATACTCAATAAATTGGAGAATAAGCATTGGTCCAGGGATGCACCATGTCTCCAGAGACTTAACGTTACTGTCAAATCCTGCCTAATTCATGCAGGCCCTGCTGGATGAGAGACAGACAAGAACTACACCCTCAGCAGAATCTCTCATTCAATTTAACAAGAAAGTAACTTCATGCATGCAACAAAAGTGATTTAGTTATTCTGTATGACTAATTACCACCCAAGGGTCAAAATGTGGAGCTCAATGCATAGCCACCAAGATCCCATATTTTTAACAGAAAACATATTAGAATGGTAGGGCAGAATCTATTAGTTTTCTATTTTGGAGAATAATACCAAGTATATGAGATTAAATATACTCCCAAGTTCTATCATAAGAGTGACAGGCCTGGCTGTTCAACACCACTGGACTGAGACTTAGGAGACCAGCAAGTTCGACCCTGGAGCTTCCACTGACTGACTTGTTTAAATTACGTAATAGCTCCCGCCCTGAGTTCTCTCTCTCATCTATAAGAACAGGGAGTTAAATGAGTTGTTTTACAAGGCTCCTCCAGATCAAATATTCTGCTAACCTCACGCTATTAAAAAAATTTAAAGTTTCAACTAAATTCTGCAGAAAGAAAGGTTCATAAGGACATTTCTTTTAACCAATCAATATATATAAGTTTAGGCAAGGTAAATTTGAGAATTACTGACTACACTGAGTTACAATACCAGTTCCGGGGGTAACTTAAGCACTTCATATCACATGACAATGTTCACTCATAGCTGGAACACTTGGCTTAGGGGTGCTCGATGTATACATTCTAGTTAGTTAAGAAAGGAAAATACTTTAAGCCAAAGTTGCTTCTAAAATTCCATTTCTAAAACGAAATCTTCGTTACATCAGTTATATATGTCACTTCCTATATACATATATCAATCTATATTAATTAGTTGTTAGCTTATATCAGTTACATGCCTCAGGCGTATCTCTGGTTCTCTCTAGGTACTTTCTAAGGATCTCTACTGAGAAAGTACCATTTTAAAATATAGCTTAAATTTCCCCGCTAAATGTAGATTAACTTTTTGCTATATGCCATTAATTAGCTTTTTATTTTCCCAGAAACAATCACCATGGATTTGCTTATGTGTTACAGCATTATAGTCCGGCTTATATTCTAAAACCCTACAAGGTGTGTTTACATGCCCGGTAGGTAGCCTCTTTACAGATTTGCCTACCATCTGTACTCCCAACACTATAGCATAAGCATACGGGCTAATCTGTCACCAATGACTTTCATTAATATCAACTGCAATAAAAATACACATATATACAAATAAATTTTCTATCCTAGCAACACAAAAGCATTTGTTAGAATTATAAATGTCAAACTAGTAATGGGACAAAAATAGTCTTCTTTCTGAGCATATACACTGTCATAAATAAAACATAAATACAGAGTTGTAAAGATAATGGTCCAAAAATCCAGTTTCTAAAAAAATGAAGCAAAATTCAAAAACAGGGATACACTTACCAATCTGTTTTCGTCAAATACTTCAAAAAGGAGTCTGTGATTAGATGGGTTTACCTATAAGGACACAAATAGTATTTTATAAATGAACAGGAGTCACTTCAACAATGAAATAAGAGACAGAAAGAATAAAATACTGCTTTATAAGGCAACCCACTAAATTGTGTAATACGTAACATTTCACCTACTCTTCTAGAAATTCTGTGTCTACTAAATCAAATTTTCTATTACTGATTTCTATATTACTCTACCCCTAATTTAGACATATCAGAAGAAGAAAAGGCTCTCAGCTATTTCTCTAAAATAAGAAAGGATAATTCTTAATAACTTTAAGGAGTTTCTAGCCTCCTTTACAAAAGACAACCTCACAAAGATCTATGTCTAAGGAAAACTCTTAGGCCTAATAGTAATAGCAGCAATGATAAAAATGAAGAAAATAGTATCAGCAGCAATTTACAACTTATGTGTTTATTTTTTAGGCACTATCTGCTTGTTAAATATCAACAATACATGATCTCATCTACTCCGCACAGCAATCCTGTGATATACAACTATCACCCCAATTTTACAAATGAGGAGCCAAGACCCTGAGGGTGATGCACCTTGCCCAAAAGCCCACAGCCAGGCTGTAGGGCAACCAGGGCCACACCTGTATGGCACACCTGTCTCCAAAGCTTAGGCTGTGAGTGATTAGAGAGATCCAGAAATAACAGATGTCCCTACTTCCAGCAACGTGGGGCCAATGTCAGAGCTACTGGGCTTTTAATGTCTTTTTGCTTCCTTCTTTCGCTTTACCAAAACCTCACCAAAATGGCCCATATCATCATCCACACTTGGTATCATTTACTAAGTACAACCCCATGTGTGACCAGGAGCTACGTGTTTTCATTTATCACTGCATGTAAATCCCGGAAACAACCATAGCAAGTAAGGACTTCTCTCCCCTAGATGAGAGATAAGGAGATTGCGAGTGCTCAGCTGGCTTTTCCAGGGTCACAAAGGCTGTAAACGGTAAAGCCAGAGACGTGACCCAGGTCTCCTGTTACTAGGCCTTGGCTGCTCTATCACGGGGAAGGGAATGAAATAATATTTGACAGTACAAGAACAGAGAGCTCAACTTGTACTTCTGGCCCCTTGGCTTGCCCATAGCTCAACGACAGCACCAACAGATGGATAGTGGGTTTGGTGTCTCTTTAGAAGCTCTGTGAAGGCCTATGCTGCTAACCAATCCAGCTCCAGGCTACAGGCAGGAGCCAACACATAGTAGGGACTCAATTAAGATTTGCAGGATGAATAAAAACAAAGGCCTTAAAAAAACACAAAAACAGAATTTAAATATATCTATAGCCAAGATTAGTTGGAAAAAAGTTTTAGATGTACTAAAATTGACATCATTATGGCCAGAGTGTTCAACTGAAAGAACTCTATATAATTCGGAGTTTCACAAGCAGAGAGCATATTTGAGAGTTAACTAAGCAGCTATCAGCCTGCATTAGCTTTCCAGTCCTTCACAGAGTAATTTAAAATACATCTGGTGGTGGCTACACATAGACTCTCACCAAGTATTAAAATATCAGTGCCATATTTCAGCTCTGAACATAATAGAAGACAGATTCTGTCTATAGTAATCCAAGTCTGAAACACAAAAAATACTACTGTGATTGAAAGAAAGAAATCAGGACAAGTCTAACGGTAATATTATTCTTTGGGATTGTGCACTAATCAGAAGAACTTACTTGGAGATAAGCAGCTTTAAATATCACAGCCATACAATTAAAATATCTTCATGTTGAAGAGAAAACCCTTTCTTTTAAACAAACAGCCGAGCTGTTTAATATTTCCCAAATTTTGGTAACAAACCACAGCAAAATCACAACAGCTCACTATTAAGAAATCTTTGCCAATTCACAGAATTCAGTCATTTCTACCTATTCTAAATATTAAACATAAAAGATTTACGAAATTTTACCTAATTCAGCCATATTTAGATTCCAGAAGTAATGTATTACACATATACACACTAAATATGTGAATTACAAAAATTTTTCTTCCTAACTGGTTCATAATTGGCAATTTTTATACTTCTTTTTAATCATGTTGTGTTTTACTCTAAAATAATTCATAACCCATATCTCATAGAATTACACTGTTTTAAATTATATTTTATCCTATTTTTTAAAGAAAGCTGAGTTGAAAAGATACTATGGTATTTGGATAACTTTGTTTTTATTTCCCCAAAACATTCCCAAATGGAACAAGTCCAAATGTTGTGACCACTACTCACAGTCTTTCAAAATTCATGACATATTAAGAGGCTACCTAGCCATTTTTCATTCTAAAAGGAATTTCTTGTTAAAAATGCACCAGCATTCCCTCAATATGATTCTGGTTATCAATATATCAAATCAAGATATCAATACCAATTATTATCCCCCAAAATGAAACACTTACTCTAAAGTAGAATTCTTCATTCCATTTAGGGTTCAGCGTCTGGAAGAGAAATTATTTTGTATTATCTTTTACAGTCTTTGAAACATTAACATTTACTAATGCAATACAGTCTACGTGTTTGCTTAAACATCTTTCTTGATTAAAAAAACAGCTAAGAGATTTTCAAAATGGCAATAAAAGCAGCATTTAGTCAATTATTTGAGACTATTCTATAAACCAAACTAGAGGGAGAGGGAGTATATTTATGAAACCGATGATTCATAGATATGAAACCATAAATTGCAGGCTATCACCAGAAAAAACAGCAGGGGCATACAAAGAGCCATCCTCATGAAAATATAAAAATTTCCTTCAAGAAAATTAGCACTGATATGATTTTTCTATCAAGAAGGAAATTAACTTTGTTGACTTTCCCTCTACCTGCTACAAATGTGTTTTGGAGAGCAATGGGGTAGATGGGGGAAGGCTAAAAGTGTTCATTATTTATATAAATACTGAAATCTGAAGAACATTTTATAGAGAACAATATTAATGAGCAGATTTTATAATCAGAAAAAAAAAAACCTGCCAGTGATAAGCCAAAATGGAATTTTTTTCCTAAAATAACCAGGTTAAAAAATATTTGCCTACTTATTCTTCAATCCTCCTCTTTCTCCATCCATCCACCCATCAATCTATTGAAATATTCACCTCATAAGAACAAGGCAAAGATAATTTTGTCATTGGAATGGACAAAAGACAGGCTGCCAAATATCCTTCAAAACTAAGAGGAAGCCCAT
This sequence comes from Mirza zaza, assembly GCA_008750895.1. Lineage (NCBI taxonomy): Eukaryota > Metazoa > Chordata > Mammalia > Primates > Cheirogaleidae > Mirza > Mirza zaza. The sequence goes on along the minus strand of VSMD01119637.1, from coordinate 17,590 downwards.
TCTATGAACAAATATGTATGTCTGTGCATTTGCACATGCCTAATACTTTTAAACATGGCTCTTAAAAATTATATGTAAAAAAACTGAGACTGGAAAATCACCATCTCACCAGCATCTACAGAAATATTTTACTCAAAATGCTATTTGCCTTTATCAATCTATTTCCTTTAACATAACCAGTTCAGGAAGAAGTTTCTCTTAAAAAAAAAAAAAAAAAGAAAGAAGCAATACAGCACACCATAAAAATATAAAACATAGAACTCATATTAACACTAGACTGGCATTTTAAAAAATCAGCACTTTCTCCACCCACAACTCCACAGTGAATCTAATCCTAAATAATGGGGTTTCATACTTTGCACCATGAACGGAGCTGGAGAGGAGCCCGGAGCCCAGTAGCAGGCCCGGCCACCCGGGGCTGCAGCAGTCCTGGGGGGCAGCTGGGAGGAAATGCACACAGGAGATGACAGGCAAGGGAAGCAAACAACAACATAAGAGCACAAAACAAATGAAGAACCAGCCACAGCACCGCGAGGAGAGGAGGATGAGGGCACAAGGGTAGGTTTGCCACCCGAGAGCAGCAGCACAGACATACTAACCAGGAGAAGCAAGGCAGCCCCAGCCACGGAGCTGCACCCTCTGCTGCGGGGAGGGAGGGACACGGAGGACCTCCCCTTGGAGGGAAATACATTGCAAGAGCCCCAATCCCCGGCTTTGGTCCTCAGCTCCGCATCCAGCAAGCAACCAAGTCCCCTAGGGGGCTGCCTCGCTTGCAAGGATGCAAAGGGGGGGGGGGTCCCCTGCTCGCCTGGTGGCTGAGCCAGCCACAGCAACTAACGGGGAACAATGGCCTCCGTCCTTTACAGGCAAACTCCCCACTAATCACAATGCCGGCTCCTGTTTGCAGAACAGACTTTTAACGCCCATCCCAATGCCAGGTGGAGGACACGCTGCAGCTACCGTTTCTTACACAAAATGACCCATTGGGTGGATCTGAGGTGTCTGCATAGCAGCAGGAGAGTTATTAATAGAATTTTTTTTAAAGCAATCATGCTGTCCAGGAAATGTTTAACAAAGTGTTAGACTATCTAACCACCTCCCCAAGGGAAAGGAAAAAAATAGTAATCCATAAATAATACTAAAGCACAGAAGAAAACATGCCATCTTCAGTAAAGCTCCCAAATATGGGGTAAATATGTGCATGTATGTATATGCACATATGTATATAAATACAGGGAGATAGGCAAGTTAAGATATAATTATGGATACAAATCTTTAATGAAACATGTACATAAGACTTATGAAAATAAAACATATGCATATACATACACATATAGCTTTATTATTAATATATTTTATGTTTTCATGTAGCTAACCAAGTATTTCCCTTCCACTGGTAATAGCTGTTTCAAGTTAAATCATTCCTTTTGTGCCTACCAATAACACAAACCACTCCATTTCATTAAATGTATTGTAAATTATTTTTAGTTTCTTTAAAAAAGTAACAAGCCAACTAGAACAATCCTCATTTGACTGTATTCTCTGCAAGAAAAAAATTACTACTTGTAATAAGGCTTATTTTTAGAATACTGTTTTTTATAGTCATTTAACTAAAAACCAGAATGGATATCTTGAGTTAATACTGACAAGTTTTGGTCTGTGGAGACCTTATAGGTTTAATACTGCAATATGCTTGAAATAAAATATTGCCATCTTATCCTTAAAATACCAACTTCTACAAAACCAAATACAGTCATGTGTTGCTTAACAATGGGTATATGTTCTGGGAAATGTGTCATTAGGCAATTTTGTCATTGTGGGAACACCACAGAGTGTACTTATACAAATCTAGATGATATAACCTACTACACACATAGGCTACACAGTATGGTTAATTGCTCCTAGGCTACAAACCTGTATGGCAATGTTACTGTGCTCAATACTGTAGGCAATTGTAACATAATGGTATTTGTATGTCCAAACATAGAAAAGGTACAGTAAAACTACGGTATAAAAGATAAAAAGTGGTACATCTGTATAGCACAGCTCCATTATAATTTTATGGAACCACCATGGTATATGTGATCTATCATATATTGAAAGGGTGTTACGCAGCACATGACTGTACATTCTTTAACTGGATTGATGACTTTGATGAAACTGAGTTAAGGATGGAGAACCTACCTTTTTAATTGTTTTTGTCTGCACCAAAGCAAGTTCTCTATTCTCATCCGCTACGTACAATGAAAGTTTCACATATGGATCACTGCAAGAAAATATTTCAGATTTAACAGGATTATACTTTTAACTTAAAACAAAGTAGTTAAACCTAAATGAAAATGCATATTATCAGATAAAGTCCCAGCTCATGTTATTTTCACACACTAAGCAATAACATTTTTAACATGCCTACTAAATCAGTATACTCTGAAAAAAGTTTCTATCAACCAGAGCCAATAATGTTTATTTAAAATCAAATAAGAAAACGAAACCCACATTCTAACTTTAAAGATAATTTTCCCTATAATTCAGATTAATTTGCTGTTTTTTTAACCTAGATTCTGAAAAGATCAGAACATATTAAAAGGTATACAGAATTTGTTCAGACTAGCAAAATTTAGCTAGAAAATTTAGTTTATATCTTATTCATATTCTTATGTCCAGTGTGTAAGTGATTAGTGGAGGTAAAACAGCCATTACTGGCACCTGCCATCTTATAGATAAAAAAAAAAAAATCCCCCAAAACTAAAGCCTAGAGATTTGCCTAAAGTTATAAATTTGAGTAAAGTCTAGATTAAATTTCAGGTTTACTGACTACAAGTCCCAGAATTTCTCACACACATCACGCTATCTTTAATAATTATTTCCATGGGAAACTGAAATCTTTTAGCAAGACGTATATTGAAACTATTACTTAATGTGGACTACCTACTAAGAGAGTTTAGTCCACTCCTATTTTCTAGCATTGCTCAACCTGGGGTAGCTCAGATCTAGTCAAACTATCACTTGGTAAGAATTCGGGGCCCAGGAGAATTCCTTCTGTTTCACACTTGCAATCCTGAAAAATCATAAAAAGGCTCTCATGTATTCAACCCCCAAATTTCCCCTCATCTAATTATCTATAGCCGAAGATTTATTTCCATTAATCCATCATGTTAACTTTATGCAATTTGAAAATTATCCTTCAGTGGATAAACCATGACTGTTAGCCCTTACTTTGCAACGTCCAAGATATTACCAAACATCACACAGAGTACCTTAAAATGCTGAGACTATGTTGATTTCTATTTGCTATCACAGATAATAAACATACCATGAAACCCTTTAAAAGTATGAAAAAATTAAAAGTTTGGTAGTAAACAGGACTGTAGTCAATATCAAAAAAGAAAAAAACAACAAAAACAAATCAAAGGTCTGTGAAAAATATTGTTTGTGTATATACAGTATGTATTACCCATAAAATGCATCTTAATAGAAGCTGTAACACATATCAAAAAAAAAAAGCAATAGAATTTGTTCTATTATCCCATTAAGGGTGAATATTTTTAACATTCTGGTTTAGAAGATCTGAGTCAATCTTGCCTCTTATCCATAAGCTATAAATCTTTATTTGGTTAAAGAACATCTAACCAGGCCGGGCGCGGTGGCTCACACCTGTAATCCTAGCTCTCTGGGAGGCCGAGGTGGGCGGATCGTTTGAGCTCAGGAGTTCGAGACCAGCCTGAGCAAGAGCGAGACCCCATCTCTACTATAAATAGAAAGAAATTAATTGGCCAACTAATATATATAGAAAAAATTAGCCGGGCATGGTGGCGCATGCCTGTAGTCCCAGCTACTCGGGAGGCTGAGGCAGTAGGATTGCTTGAGCCCAGGAGTTTGAGGTTGCTGTGAGCTAGGCTGACGCCACGGCACTCACTCTAGCCTGGGCAACAAAGCGAGACTCTGTCTTAAAAGAAAAAAAAAAAAGAACATCTAACCAGATGCACCCACTTCTCCTTGTACGGAAATCCTCAGCCTCAGAAAGATGAACCAAGAGCCAGCACCCAGCCTGAGCACCTTCCTAAATGGGAGCTTGTGGTCTCAGGGTGGGGGGTGGGGGTGTGTGAATCAGGTGTCACTTTCCAGGTAGTGATGCTCAGACTTCAGCGTATCAGAATCACCTTGAGGAGGAGATGGTTGAAACACAGATTGCTACGTGCCTTGCCCAAAGCTGAATCTGGTCCGGGGTGGAGCCCTAGAGATCTGCATCTCTAACAAGTTCCCACTGAGGCTCAAGGAGTGGTGTCTCTGTGGCTCCTGATCCAGGAACCACACCCAGAGAACCACTGTTCTAGATGGTGTTTGTAAAGAGTCTTTTTCAGCTACATGAACTAAAATTTCTATGTGTAGCCACCAAGCTATCGCTTTAAAAGAATAAACAACAGCCAAAGAAAACACCTCAAGGCCTGATTTTCAATGTTATCTCAAGAACGGGCTCCCAGCACGTGAAGGTGCCTGCGCACGCACACAATCCTGAGTTCTAAGAAATACCATAAACTCCGCTGCCATCTCTTTATGCCCCTCGGCTATCATGATTGCTGGCTACTATATAACTGCAATAAAGAGCTAAGCATGCACCTTAATAGAACATCCACATTCTTCCGCTGGTCATTCATTTACCCCAGTCTGTATCCCTTGCTTGAACAGCCCACAGTGAGTGACACACGCAGCGGTGGGTGGTGTCTCGGTGTCTGACAGTATGTCTTCCAGCTGTAATAAGGAAGTCATATCTGAACACATTCTCGAGTGCTCATCCAGGTAGGTGCTAAGCTATCCCCAACCCTGTGAAAGATCGACCAAGAAACTTCCTGGAACAGAATTCAGCCAAAGGCCAAGGTGCCTGAGCTGGTTAAAGGGAAGTAGGGTGTAAGTTGTAGGGGAGAGGGGAAACAGTCGCCCAGGTAGATGGCTCCTCTTCCCTTTCCGCTGGGGCTTAACTACTCTCAACTCCAGCCTGTTCACGAATAAAATGGGAGTGACAATGCCTAACTCAGGGGGTCACTGGCAAGGATCAGAGAAAATTAGGTATTAATACGAATACCCAGCACAGTGCCAAACACACGGCGCAAGCCCATAAACCATAGCCGTAATTATCATTCTCTTCCCTCCTCTCTTAGGAAACACTTGAGGCTCTCTGTTGCTCCTTTTGACACCCTGCTTCTGCCATGATTACAGAGCCAACGCTGCTTACCTCACAGTACACACTGGGCACCGGCCAACCACAGCCTGCTCAGTAGTCCATGCTTCCTCATCATTCAGACCGAGTGGGAGCCCCCAGGGATCCCGGTAGAGATGATCGAACTGGGAATCTTATTCACAACAAAGATCCCCAGAACTCACACTCGGCACCTACTTACTCTTGCAGTGGCTGTCGTTCAGTTACAACTCAGGGTTAGCATTGATGACGTGACTCTCTAAGAAGCCCACCACACCTCTCTAAGAAGCCCACCACACCTCGTAGAAACATGCGGATTAGAAGAGAAATTCTAGTTTGCAAACCTTTTGTTTTCTCTGCTTAGTAAAAGCTGTTTAGGCATCCCATTCTTCCTTTCAGCTTTTCCAAGTAGATAACAAACTGGGATTGGGATTCAAACAACCTTCTATTTACCGACCACCTACTACTATATGCCAGGCAAGGAGACAAGCTCCAGAAATAAAAGACACTGCACTGTCCCTGCCCATGTGAATGGAGCAGAGAGAAATAAAACAATGATGAGAATGCAACAGCAGCAGCAGTCCTTGATCTCTTGCAAGCCAGAGTCACCTGAAATCTGGGAGCCTGGCCCCACCTCAGGCCTGTTAGATCAGAATCTCCAGGGTTGGGATCTGGGGCTCTGTATTTATTGGGTGTCCCAGGTGACTGCTGTACACTGGTCCATCTGGGCGGCACTGCCACAGAGCTGTCTGAAGGCCCACGCAGGGCTGGGATGCCTGGGCCAAGAACAAGGTGAGGGTTTTCCAGGCAGAAAGATTACAGGCAAAGGTCCAGGGACAGGCTGGAGCTGAAGTTTGGAACATTGAAAAGTTTGGCACAGCTGCAGTTTAGGGCTCAGGAGACAAGGCAGCCAGACATTCCTGCTGGACTCAAATCCCGGCTCCCCTATTTGCAGCTCCACGACTTTGAGAAACTCACATAGCCTCTCTGGGCCTCGGTTTCACCATCTATGAAATGGGGATCATAACAGTACTTCCCTTATAAGGAGATTGTTGGGAAGATTAAAATTACAATACTGCTTGACATATAGTAAGCACTCGAATGACTGCCATCACCATCACCATCATCGTGAGGTTGTTGACATGTAGAAGATTCAAGATCAGATTCATTACAAGGACAGCAGGCACAGAGACCAGCCAGAAGGCTTCTACACCAACGAATGAGAAAGGTCTATACAGAGAGGTGGGGAGTATCAAAAAGGAAGGACTGCACACTCATCCAAAGATGGTCTCAGATGGGTGGCCAACTGAACATGGCAGGTAGGCAGATTAGGAGGACAGGGGAGTCCACATCAACCTCCAGGTCTCGGGCTTCTTGACAACTTAGGTCATTACACAAGGGGCCCTCAAATCTTTTGCTCCATGTTCATGACGACGTGTCTATACATAAGTCTGCAAGCGCCCATTAAATGATGATAGTCTGAGCTGTCTGCCATCAGAAGATCCTAATAATTTGGTGCTATTTCAACTAGAAGTTTGAAAATTCAGACTGGCCTCCAAATCCACATGTCTAGGTAGGGCAGACCCCAAAATGCACCCCGAAGGATCTTAGGAGCCGCATTCTATCCCATTGTTGACTCACAAACTAGACACCTCATCAGTACACACAGATTACATTTGAGGGAAAAAAATAGAAGGGACACATCATCTCATCTTAGAGATGAGACACACCAGAAACTGCACAAAATCAATGGCCGGAAGGCAGAGCCTCGTAACTGGAATGAAATCCCAAGGAGTCCAGCAGCTGCCAAAGTTCACAGGTATCTGATCTCTCAGAAGCCACCAAGAAATGCTGGTAAAATCCATTCTGATGTTGCAAAACGTCCAAGAGAAAAGTTTCTTAATTGTTGTCTGTTTCCTTCTTGGCATGGAGCTCCATGCTAAAAATTCTGTTTCCCCTCTCTCGGCCCTTGGCTCCTGTTATCTCTAGTAGATCTCAAGGGGGCTTAAAAGAATCCAGACACAGAAACCTCACTCTGGTCTCATTCCACCTTAACCACCACTATGCAAAATACAGTGCAGATGGGGTCATTTGTCAGGGGAGTTCAAAATAAGACTTTCCGGGTTTGCCCTGTCATTCAACCTTCTGGGACACACTGAACAAGGACAGTTGGTCCCGACATGTCATTGACAGGGTGATGCTTAACCATCTCCACCTGACTTGCCCAAGTGTTCTATGTTCTTTTGTACTTACTGTTTACTCACTTTTATCAGAATAGTCTTCGCTGATATCCACATATTTGGGGGTGGGGAGGCAGGGCAACGAGGAGGAAGGACGGGGTAGGTGTTGCCTCCAAAAAGTGAAATGTCAAGGTGGATGACAGTCAGACTGCAGCCGGGTTACAATGACACTGTCTTGTCTACCAGCTATAAAGGTGTCCTTCCAAGATACGTGGATATCAGAAGAACAATGAGAAAGGTCTTCATTTTTCAACCATGCCTCCTAAGGGAGCAACCCTACCATAACACAAGGGAAGCAACAATTCTTCCCTGTAAAAGGTGCTCAGTATGGTACTGGGGTAGCCTGTGAGAGGTTCACGACTTTGTTCCCTGTTAGCAAAGGGCAGAGGGCTGATTACACAGCACCACAGACCAAATTTATTTTGTCTACCTGACACACTGAGACTTAGCCAACCCAGAGAAAGTTTCATTGCAAAACCCGTTTTGTTAAATGACAACTTGTTTTGTTGAAGGGTTCCTCATTCTTTTCCACTTTGCCTATTACTGTCAGTGTTACGTCAATGATTTATATCCTCAATGAAGAAATAACACAAAAACATTTACATGCAATAAGGAAAAAAATACCTAGAAAGTGTGAGAGAAGAAATAAAACACATGACTCCATGTAATAATATTGAAACTGAAGTTTTTAGCCAACAAATTATCAAAGACTGAAAAGAGTTAACACTTTCTAGAGAGAGGCAGACATTTCAATTTTACTATTCTACTACTGGAAAGCCAAAGTATTACATGTTTTCTGAAAAGCCAATGTGGCAGAAGTATCTAGAGCATTCCAAGAGTGGATGCCCTGTGATTCATCAAATTTATTTCTAAGGATTACTCCCAAACAAATAATCATAGATGGAGGTAAATATTTATCTGCAAAAGATATTCACTACAGCATCATAAATAATAGGAAAAAAATCAGAAGCAACCTTCCAAGCCAAATAGAAAAGTGATTAAATAAATTATGGTACAATCATATGCTAGATTATAAGCTATTAAAAATCAGATTTGCAATGAATATCTTAAAATGAGAGAATCATGGTATGATATTAAGGAATAAGCAGGATCTAAAAATATGACCAACTCAAAAAATATATATGAAAGAAATTGAGAAAAACATAACTAAAAAGTTAATAGTTATTCTATATAATAAACTTACGAATTATGTTTATTTTCTCATTCATGGTTTTTATTTTTTTCTAAATTTTCTACTGCGGGCAAGTACTACTTCTACCAGTACAATAAAGTTATGAAATACCAACCACAGTTACATATACACTTCAACTAAAATCTACTCTTCAATGAGGCACTGAACCCTGTCATTTTATGGCCAGCCTACACCTCAATACCAAACCCAAAAAGACTTCAACTATTTTCTCTACCCAGAAAACTGCCTCAAATAGATGACTATTGAAGATTTTCAAAAGAATATGTACAGCCCTCAAGATTTACTTAAAGGCATGAAGTATACTTTGAAATACATCCCTTGTCACCAATCTTGCCAATGAGCCGCTTTATCTTAAATATGTATGATTTTTGAAACCCAAGAGAGCAAGCATTAGATTACAGTCAAATGCATTCTTATGTTGGTCCTAAGCAGGGAAAAAAAAGGCACTGAAACTTTATGACTTAAGCATGTTCTGTGAAGCTGCTGAAAAATGCACTTTTGGAGACTTCAGATTTTGTTGTTTGGAGCAACTAGTGGTTTACCTGCATTCTAAGACCTCCTTAGTCAAGTAGAAATCTCAAGCCAAGACTAACTTCCTCCTTGTACCCTGCCCTTGCCATTTATAACCAGTCCCTTGGAGGTCCCAACCTTGAGCCACAGATACCCCTGGCAACCAGAGGGCAACTGCAGGAGTATATGTGGTGGTTCATAAAAGTATTTAAGCTACAACAGTTTCTTTTTTAAAAAATAGTTGTTCAAGACCAATATTCTCTAATCTTCTGGTAGTATATTCAGTGCAAGACACTAAAAGGAAAAGTTTTATTTACAAATTACTGAAATATCCACATAGCCACACAGACACAAAAAGATAATCTATGACTTGCCTTTATCACCTTAGCATAAAGGTGATAGCATCTTCTATTATGCTATAGAATAGCATCTTCTATTATGTATTCTCCCCATATATGTGCAACTACCAGAAGTTAGGAAAACATCTTTCTTTTATAACATACTTTGCTAGAGCCAAGAAATATAGCAACTCATAAGGCCACAAGGAAAAGGGGGAAAAACTGTTCCCTTTTGGAAACTGCTTTGAAATCTATTTAATTCCTCAAATAGTCGTAGAGTGCCCACCAGGCACAAAGGACCAAGGTGGCACCAAAGTGGGGGGCAGGGGATAAAGGCAAACAGACACAGACCTTGCCCACAAAGAGGCCGTCCACCCCTCCCCTCCAAAGACCAAAGTCAGACAGGAGCATTCATAATGCGGATTTTGCCTTTACGAAAGGCGGTCTATATCAAGAACTCAAAGAAGTTTCTAAATGATGATTTTTCTAAAATGACCAGAAATGCAGGAAAAACTTCATGAGCAATGGTAATAACTTCCAGTGTCATTTATTAAGCACCTTCTGGGTATATACGGCATCATGCCTGGTGCCTCACAGAGATGCCATCTCTAATCCCTACGACAATCCCAGCAAGGATTATTTCCATATCCCCATTGCACGGATAAGGAAAAGGAAATGAATGGTTGAGACCAGAAAGCAAAGAGAAAAATCCCAAGATAGGATCTGTTCCTATAAGAGCCTGGTGGAATACTGAGTTACCAGACCAGCTCGCCCACTTCCCTTGTGCTTAAAAAAAGAAAAGCGAATCCAACTAGAACTTTATGAAACAAAAGTTCAAAAATACGTTCTTAACTGTTCAGTTATTTTATTCTCTTTATCAACTGTCTCCTCCATCCTTGATTTATAAAGTAAGTTGCCTACAAAACACCTACAGAGACACGAGAACTGCACAGAAATCAAGCATGGGAACAGACTTCCAAACTAATTATTCTCTCTCAACCCTGAAAGTCAATTCTACGGTTAATCTCACCCATGTCCTTACGATCAAAAAGAAAATAACGCTGGTCAAGCACAGGGACTTTGAACTTGATGCCAAAGTGGAGTCAACACTGAGCTGTGTCTAACTAGAAAAGGGAGCAAGTTCTAAAGTAAAGATCTCCTCGGGGAATTCAGCCTTTATTAACTAAACAGGGAGAAAAAGACACTTTTAATTAATTCTGGAAGAGTCATCAGTTCCCAGGACGTAGCTTGCAGTTCACTGCCACCATCACTCCCGGGATACCAGGACTAAAGATGCGTGCACAGAGGCTCACAGCATCCCTTCAGCACCCCAGGGAGGGACCCTGCTGATCACCTGTGTACCTGGCGATCAGGACAAAGGTCTAGCTGAGGGGGATGCCACTCAAGTTAGTGAACAACACACAACCTGTTATCAGTGTCATGCTGCCGAGAGTGGCTTCGCAGGGTCTGTTTACCCAGCACACGGGGGAACAGTGGAGTTTACTGGTACAAGGTTATGTACACTGGTAAGCATGTCCCATGTATAAGTGTCAGCCTCACCACCCAAGTGTTTATTACAAGCCAAGCAGCTTCCTAAGCACTTTCTGTATAAAACTTCAACATACCTGGGAACATTCTAGACTTCTCAGGGGTGGGAGTGACAACGGTGCCAGAGCTACCTCAGGAACTTACTCTACACCCAGTTCAGTTCTCACTGCAAGACCAGCCCTTCTTCTCACAGACAAGCTTCTCCAAAGGGAAGGATTCTTCCCTCAGGTGGGGCTACTCAGGAGATGTGGCTACTCAGCTGCTGCCTACACACGTTCCCTGGGGCACCAGGCAAGCCACGAGGCGAAGGTCTTGGACTTGGCATTGGTGCAAACACGCACACGCGCGCACACACACACACAATGGAGCAGCCTGTCTTGAACCATTCCCTCCCTGTCTTATGGGACAGGGAACTGTGTTCCCCAAAAAGATACATTGAAGTCTCACCCCTAGGACTTCAGAATGTGACCTGGTTTGGAAAGAGGGTCTTCATGGAGGTAATCAAGTTAAAATGAGGTCACAAGGCTGGGCCCTAATTCAGTATGACTGGTGATGTTATGAAAAGGGGAAATCTGGACACGGAAACGACAGGTGCGCAGGGAAGTAGACGTGAAGGCCCTGGGAGAAGCACGCCTAGGGCACCAAGCACCCTGCCAACACCAGGAGCTAGAAAAGGCAAGAAAGGACTTTTCCCAGGGCCCTAAGGACACCTGGGTGTCAGATGTCTGGCCTGGAGAACCATCAGCCAATAAATGTCCATTGTTAGCCTCTTAGTCCATGGGGCTTTGTCATGGTAACCCTAGCAAACTAACACCCCATTAAGGCCAGCCTTTATCAGAAACCCCTGAGGCCAAATGTGCTCCAGAATCTGACCTTTTCCTCATTTTAGAAGGATGACTCAGTGCTTATTCCAATCATTACACAGCATCCCCGGCAGGGCCCACAGTCAAAGGTTGGTATCTGTGGGACAAGAGGCCTGAAGGGCTGCGTGAGGTGTTATATGTACAGCCCAGAAACACTCACAGGTCTGTTCATGCCGGGTTTTGTTCCCATAAACCTACAAAGATGTCTTCAGTTTCCAGGGCTTTCTGCACTTTGGAATGACAGATAAGGGATCGTGCACTTGCAGTAAGTTGCAAAAGAACACTTAAATCACGTGTATTCCTAACGCCACCGCACCAACCACATTCGGCCCGCTATCAAAAACACGTGACTGCCTGTGAAATCCTGGGATTCCTTGGGGAGACAAAAGTACCCCCTCAACTCTCAGTAAAATATTTTGCAAAATAAACCTTTTGAAGTTTTATCTTCAAGTCTATTAAACATGCCAACAAACCACCAGACACTTGAACTTTCTGTTATTCTGAGCACTACACCATACCCCCAACAAGACTTCTTAAAATGGAATTTTAAAATCAAAAGGAAAACAATTGTGTTTCACACAGTATCATCACAGAAAGAAAAAACTATGATCAGCAGAGGGCTACATTGTGAGAATGCCCCAAACCTCAATGCTGGAGAGAACACAGGTGTCAGGGGGTGCATATTTTCCCCAGTTATACAGATAAATATATGGCAGGTTCACATTCAGAACCCCTGGGCCCATATATTATCAAGAAGAAAAGAAATGTTTAAAAGAAATGAAGCATTAGAAATCCTGGCTGGCCTGCCACCAGCGTGAACACTGGAGTCTGTTACTACATCTCGAAAGCTGGCCACACACTGGAGACTTTTCCTTATGTCTGACTCATCCAAAAAGGATGTGCATTTAGATCTTGGTGGTCTCAGCATGGTTAATCTGATAGAAATCTGAGGGCCTTCTGATTTTTAAAAATCATCCCTTAAATTACTGTCATAAGTGAGAATGGATTTTGATGGGCCTTTGATGAAAACCCAGGGCAGGCTCTGTTATCTTGAGTAGGGTACAGTTCCTGTGTACACCACCCCTCCCTTGTAAGGGTGTCTGCTTGAACATGAAGAGTTTATAAGCCAGGCGAGGTGGCTCAAGGCTGTAATCCTAGTACTCTCAGAGGCCAACGCAGGAGGATCACCCCAAGGTCAGGAGTTCAAGACCAGCTTGAGCAAGAGTGAGACCCACATCTCTACTAAAAATAGAAAGAAATTAATTGGCCAACTAAAAATATACAGAAAAAATTAGCCGGGCATGGTGGCGCATGCCTGTAATCCCAGCTACTCGGGAGGCTGAGGCAGCAGGATTGCTTGAGCCCAGGAGTTTGAGGTTGCTGTGAGCTAGGCTGACACCATGGCACTGTAGCTCGGGCAACAGAGTGAGACTCTGTCTCAAAAAAAAAAAAAGTTTATACCACCAGATGACTCTGTTTTATGGATATATGTTTCTCCCCGTCCCTGACCCTGAAGAAAAATGTGTTAAATAATCATGGGGTAAAGGTAAACAGGACAGATGAAGAGAAATTGCATAGAACAAAATGTACCTTTCCCCTAATAACTGTGGAGGTCAGACTTCTGTTATATGTAACAACAGAACACAGGTCCTTCTTTCACTTTTGCCCTATGCTTTAGAATTTCTATTAGACAGTGAGTGGAGAATCCAATTTAAACCACTTGTCAATAACAGCCACATCTGTCTGGTTCTCCAAACAGATCAATCTAATAACGTCAACCTCAGTAGCCCACCCAGCCCTGGTGTCTCCTCAGTCACTGGCGATTCTCTACGCTTCTCCTCTTACCCCTATGGAAATCTGATTCTTCCAGGCTCCAGGCAGCCAGCACCTCCTCCTCTTCCTCTTCCCAGGACAAACCACCCTATAATAATGAGACTTTCCATTCTCTTAATTCCTATGGTCTATTTAGACCACTCTTTTGGCCACTGAATCTTGTGCCTTTCTGTATTGTTTGTTCCTTTTCAAGTGTGTAAATCTTAATTCTCTTGGACCTGCTGCAAGTCACTTCAGGCCACTGTCTACATCTTAAGCGTGTCTGTATTTACCAGGGAACCTTGCACCAAATGGGCTCTTAGTAAATATGTCTTGGTTCCTTGACTTCTTACCAAACACTATAATAGGTTCACTTCTTCCCAGGGTTATGTATTTGGAAACATGGTCTTTCCCAAGTTGCCAAAATGTAGAGTTCTCATCATATCTGACAATAAATAACTAGATACAGAATTTATTTTCCACATAAATCCCATTTTTCCTGAACTTGCTTCATTTTCTTCACTTTTCCACAATGTGGGAACCACAAGGTCATTTCCCAGAGGGTCTTAAAGTTCTAAACTCAAATATTCTCAAACAAATAACAAAATGGTAAATGAAAAAAAAAAAAAAAAGTTTCACAGTGCACCTCATTTCAGCAGTATCATCTGATAACAAAAATCAAAATCATCAGCCACTTTTAACCGAAAGCATGAACATTCTAACTAACTTGTGGAGTTCATATACTCATGTGTGAAAAAAATGCAAATATTCAAATCTAAAGGACACAAGAAATACTGTTTGGGGACTCAGGGAGAAAATAAGAAAACAGTTAACTCCAGAAACCCTGGTTAAACTGTTGATAATCACTTATAAATCAGAAAGAGAGTGCACATTATAAAATAGGCCCTTGGCTCATTACGTAACATTATAAGCTTTTATTCCAGTTGCTTAAATTCTCAGGGTCATTTTTCATGTCTGTTGCTGATTTGTTCCCCCCAATCCTGAAAAGCCTTCTTTTAAATAAAGATGTATAAGCCTCAGTCTGGATCGAGTGTTCACATACTAAACAAACTCTTAAATAGGTCTCACAATATGCAAATGATTGAGAACACGTTTGTTGGAATTAACCTCCAATTTCTATGCCACTAACGTGGCATGAGAGACTATTAAAGAACAATGGCAATTATATCAAATACATGCCACTTGGGGATGCAGCAAGCAGCCCCACAAACAGGAAGAGCTCTCTCCTCACGGGGTCAATAGGGAGCATAAAGCACGCTAGATTACCACAGGCCATGGGAACGTGCACAGGGACTTTCTCATCCTGCAGGGACAACATACTGTGGCTATACTGAAGCAGCAACGGGGGGACCCCAACAATTAATGTTCCAGCAGTGAACCTCCCCTAAACCCTAACCAGACACATGCCATCTCAATGAAAGACGTGGTATCTATATGGAGATGACAATGTATGCTAGCCAAATACCACTTATTAATGGCTAATTAGATTTATACTCTATCTATGTTCTGTAGCCCAGAATTTTGAGGAAGTTTTAAGAGGGAAATAGTTCCTATAAAGACCACAAAAGGAGAAGACGAGGCTCCCCTGCCTCATGTGATTGGAAAAGACGTTTGCAGCAACAGGCGTCTCCTAGCCCTGGCTGGGCGGAGTGACGTCGGGAATCTGGTATCAGAATGTGCTTTTTTTAACCAACTCCCAGGTGATGCCAACACGGCCGGTGGGAGTAGCAAGGCTCGAATACTGCACATCCAGGAAACCGTTGCAGGTGTGGAAGAGCACAGGGACTCTGCCACAAAGAATGCAGACCCAAGAAACAACAAGCTATATGTGGATGCTCCCCAAGGCTTCATGCCCAGCCTCTCTTACCTCTGCAGCTGTGCCTGCATGGGCTCACACCTGCCCCCATGCACACCTCCTCTTCCTTGTCTGTTAACCACTAACTAATGGCCAACTCTGGTCTCAGGCATGAGCATCAGGCAAGCAAATGAGGGCCCCTTCTGGGCACCCCAACGTCATTGATGACGCACCTTGAGGACGAAACTTCACCGCAAGCCCCAATCTCTTCTTCTCCATATCTTGTTAATAGAGCCATGTAGTAACCCAAATTGCCTAAGCCTCTCACTGTGCACTGGTTCTCTGTAACCTACAACATAAGGTCCAAACTACCGTGGCATCCATGCCCAGCTCTGGCCCCTGCCTGCCCCTCCAATACCATCTTCCATGTGCCTTATACAGTTAGCCAAGTCGAGCGACTTTGGCTTTTAGTACTCAGAAGACACTGTGCTTTCTCTTCTGCTAGAAATGTCCTGCCTGGTCTGCAAGTAACCCTTGCAGCAAGCTCCACTGTCCCCAAGAAGACCTCCTAGCCCCCAAGCTCCACTCCTGTTGGCAGAAGCTTCTCCATAGGGCAAGCGTGGCAAGTGTTTCCTTACGTGTCCATTTCTTCCATTGCTCTGGAAGCTCCCTGTGGACAGGGCCATGTCTCGGTCACTTGCTTGCATCACATTCCAGTCACACAGTAGTTCTGCAGGGGAACTGCTTCACAGGGCATTGTGATGGCCCTGGGCCAGGTTAGGCACTTGGGGGGTAGGGACTGGGGTAAATCTTGAGCTCCGTGCTAAGTAGATGCTGGAAAAATATCACTGTCTATCATTAAGCAAATCGACTTCACGAGCTGGGCAGCAGCCAGCTATATCATTTTAAGGTGTAATACTGCTAAAACAGGCATACGTTGGAGAAAATTAAAACAGCCTCACTTGCTGTTACCAACCCATCCTTGGTTATTTCTCTGATGTCAAGACCGAAGCAAAGAAATCCAACGGCAATGGAGCAGAAGTCGAAAGTGAAGGATAATCTGCTCTCAGGGAGTCTGAACAAGAGGCAATTAATAAAGGATTAAGGCTAAGTGAAACCACAATGGAACATGTAACTGCAGCATGTTGAACACTGAAAGTCAGAAGGGCAATTAGGTGGGAAAAACCCACAATGGGTAAAACATTCGTAACCTCAATCAACAGCTGTAAGGAGCTTCACAAAACTATTCCCCTGTGGACAGACCTCTTTCTGAAAGAGAGGCAAAGTCCAGCCTTACAACAGGTAGGAACGTCTGGCAATTAGACTGATCTCAAAGCAGTCAGAGCCACTTCCATTTTACTAACACATAAGGTGGCCTAATGACAACTCAGCTCCAAGTACTCACAGCTCAGAGGAAACCACAGCCTCCAAATGACCAAAACCAGGAACATGAAGTCCTTGTGAACACCCTCAGGAAGACCACCAGGACACTCCCTTCCTTTTGTAGACCCTCCTAAGGCTCAGGGTCTGCTTTTCTCTCTCGTTCCCTCCTCCAACAAATTCTCACCGGCCAGCCAGCACCACTACCTGGCGGGCCTATTATTCTAGGCTGTTGAGAAACAGCAAGGAGGAAAACAGACCAGACTCCCTACCTAGTGGAGTTTACATTCTGCCAGGTAGCAAACAACACAGACTCAATCAGCAGCAAACGCAATGTCAGAAGATGACAGATCTAGAGAGACAAGAAACAAAGCCAGGAGGACTGATGTCGGGGGGTGCAGCAGGTGCTGGCCTCAGAGGACCTTTCTGGTTTTGTGAAATCTGTGATTTTGAGCAGTAACGTGAAGGAATATGTCACTCACCGGAGGGGCAGACCCTACCTAAAATACAACAGTTGGACACTGGACAAAGAGCAGACTTTTTCCTGCAATGGCTGCTTTAGTGTACTTGATTTAGGATACCACATCAGCATCACACCCTAGGGTGAGACGCACCCGGGTTTGTCTTTTAGCTCTGCCACTAGCAACTCTAAAGAACCAGATGTCACGATTTCCCT